>VZRR01010232.1:181484-386403 GCA_013398015.1 Oreocharis arfaki | reverse complement strand
GCAAAACTTCAGAAACAAGTTATCAAACCCCCCCTGGGCCCCCCCCTGGGCCAGACAGGATAACTGCTCCAGAAAATCTAAGCAATACCCATGAATGTGCTGGGCAAGTTTTTTTTTGTGGGCAGCTGATATGTTTTGTTGTGTCCCTGGAGATTGCTTAAGGGACTGGAGCAGGACACAGAGCCTTCCTCTGGCTGAACTCTCCCTCAGCTGCTGACAGCCACATCCCTGCGAGTCAATTCCAGCTGTACACCCAGGGCTGAGTGTTGGCATGTCTGCCAGGATGGCAGCTGGTCAGATGCCATGGCACCTGCCCATCTCCAGTGGAAAATACAGTCAGGCCGTGCCCATGTGTGACCAAACCATCCTGCAGGAACCTGCTCAGCCAGTGTCACTTGCTGGTGTCCCTACCACCCTTAGTGGTGGTGTGCTGAAGTGTTATGATGATCTTTTGGCAATCTCTGATAGAAGAAGCAGAACACCAATTTAAAGCACGAAGAAAAGCCTCAAGGAATCTATCATTATTAATCCTGCTGTCAGTTTTAATTTTGGGGACATTACCTCACTCAACACTCGTTGGAGAGAGCTGCCAAAAATGGTGATGTCATCATCACCAGGCACATCTGACCCTGGCTGCTGATTGCCAGTGTTGAGTGCAAGTTAATAAATCCCCTGGTACCTGGATACACTCTGGAGTTTTATTACAATGCAGGCATGCCGTGATACCCCGGTAATTAAACAGTCTGGGCAGGAAAGGAACCAAACCACCATTTTCTCCTGTTCCGAGGAACTGTAAAATATAATTGTCTTTCAGGTCAGCTTCCTACAACTGTCACGTAAACCTGGGTCTGGATTGTGAGGAAAACTTGGACGTAGGCAGAAATTCAAGGTGAAATATAAGTGGGAAATCAGATTTGCTTCCCCAGATTGACCTTTGCAGAACAAAGTGGCTCCTGACAGTCAGGGCACTCCACCTCCAGAAAGAGCCAGAAACATTTCCATTTCTCGGGAAAACTGCAATTCTGACATCTACATGTGGATTTGGGAGTGAGGATCCCACCACAGCCTTGCCTTTGTCATCCTGCCACCCCTGTGAGCTCCCTACCATGGGAATTTTGGGTGCTGCTCTCCAGAACAGCAGAGCATCCAAGTCTGAACCAAGTCTCAAGGCCTGAATAGGAGCAATATATATTTCTTGTGAGTAAGGGACCTTAGCCCATCTCCAGACGTTGCCACAAGATGAGACAGACACAGCATTCATAGGGTTTCCACATTTCCATGGCAGTAGCAGCATAACTTCTCCCAAATTTATAGAGCCCATTGAATAAAAGAGCAATTGAAGAAGTCATGTTGATGAAGCAAAGCCTTTGAAAATGGGAGCAGAGCTGGGGACTTTCACACCAGAGAAAGCTTTAAAGTCATGCTTGTTTGGAGCTGACATCTGTTTACCTTTAAAGGTCTATAAATAATATTACCTTTCCTCTTTACTGACTGCTGGAGATGATGCTTTGCTTCTGTTTATAGACCCCCTCCTCCTCTATCTTGATATTGGTGTTATCCGGCTGAGCAATTTGACATCATCATCATCACAGACGTTTCTCTATCTCTATAGCAACGCATGATGATGCCACAAACAGAGGATTATGCAATCTGTGTAGGCTCAGATGGAAGGAGAGGCAGGGCTGGGACTTCTGATTTCAGCACAAATGTCTCTAATAACAGAAAGGGGAATACAGAAACTTGTTGGCAAAGGAAATGTTTTTTTGTATAAACATTCTCTTTTCCAAGTTTTCCTCCGGTGGGAAAGTTCCTCCTTAGAGTCCTCTCCCACACATATATGTATTATATATGCACAGTCACTGATACAAATATTTGTGTGTAAATGAATATATGCAAATGCAATATCGTTCCTAGGATTTGCAGAGGTGTTGCCAGTTCTCTGCACACAAACTCTACAGCATCCAGGATCTCCTGAGTTTCACCCATCCCAGCTCAAAGGTGCTCTGGGTTTGCCCAGACCTCACACTCCCTCTTCAGTAAAGGAGTGCCCTGTCAGCCCTGTCCTCTGTCACATCTGGGAGCATTTGTGTCCTTGGCTAGATTGGGTTTGTCCTTCGGATTCTCCCTGTTCAGACCTACCCTGGTCTTTACCACGTTTGTCCTGTGGTTAAAGCACAGCAGAAACGTGAGGGAAGTTTGAATATCTCTGCCCTCCCAAAAGCTGTTTGGCAAAGCCTAAGGAAATGCCCTTGTTGCCCTCTCCATGCCTCAGTTTCCTCAGCAATAGGGAAAATAAATCTCATTCTTAGGGAGGCACTGAGGATAACTTTGCTCTGGTTTCTGTGTACTCTGACATTTTGGTGAGGGCATCCACGGAGACTCTGGAAAACACGCTTGTTTATCTTATTTTTATTGAACATACGAATGCATCCTATCTAGCACATGTTGTCAGAATCAATAACTGTGTCTTGTTACCAGTTTTTCCATTTATGGCATATTGTCCTGACATAGCTGTAAAACCTCAATGAATATGGTTTTAATAACCCAATGGTATTTAATGTACAATCGCTGTCTTATTAAGTCTAAATTAAATCCTTACTTGAGACACTTAATTTAAAGTGTGACTGATCTTTTCCTGGCCTGGAAGGAGATACTTAAGTGACACTTCTTCCAATTTGGCCACATGGTTGAGGGGGTGGGATTTAAATAATGTATTTTGATGATACCACTCATCTGGTTAAAGCTGAATTGCATCATTTTATGAACACTAAGAGACAGGATCAAATTAAACCCAACTTCCCACCAAGTTAACTCAGCTGAGTTTCAGAGCCTAACAGCGCATTCAAAACACACACTTCTTGTGACTATCCACTCATCAGCATCTGCTTGGCTTTTCCAAAGGAAAAAATGAACTGTGCCATATTTTTCTACTCAGAGCCTCTTGTGGGGTGCCTTTAGAGTTGACAAAGACAAGGCTTACATTCTGCTGTGGGCACACTAGTAAAATAAACCTAATAAAATAAACATTACATGCAATAACGATGCTACTAAATCTAAGTTCAATGTGTAGCTAAAGTGTTACCCACAGATCTATTTAGAGTGATGTGCCTGGACTCTTTTTCCACCCTTTTCCAACCAACACTCACATAAACATTTGCTAAATTGGAAGCGTCGTCAGAGCCAATGGGAGCTCCATGAGCAGCTTTGGCACGTGCAGAGCTGGGGAGGGCACTGAGATCAGGGATAAGTGACATGCTGTCCCTTCTCTGTGCCAAGGGTATCACTGAAAAATGGCCAAACCTGAGGGTTTGGATGGAAATTTCTGGACAAAAATGCCCGCTCAGAGCCTGGACAGCATCACGTGCGTTGTGTCGGTGCTTTGTGGTTGGGCCACACGGTGATCATCGGGTTGGATTAGTGCAAATTGTGCAGCTGAAGGTGCACAGCAAAGGAAAACACCCTTTAGCACAGGCAGACGTGGGATTTCAGTTTGATGTCTGGGAATACACTGTGCTGGGAGCCAGGAGAAGAAGGGGCAGTGGGGTAACTTCTGGCAGGATTTTGATTTACTTCTCTTTTTAGCCTCTAGGTCTTTGACAGCACTGAGGGAAAGTTAGGCAGTGCTGTAAGTATTGCTCAGATTCTAGCTGCATCTAAAGCTAGTCTCTCTGTATCATTTATTGAAAATAAACTCTGGACTATTTCAGTATAATGTGGAAGCTTGTAACAAAACAAAACCAAAAACAAAAAACACCCCAAGAAAACCAAATTAAAAAAGAAAAAGAAAAAGGAAAGAGAGTTCCTGGAATTGCAGAGATCCTTTTATCTGTGGAAAAAAATCTGCTAAGCAGTCTCTGTAGTTTGCTGGCTGTCACACCATGGCTGTTTGGGCAGTCACTGGAAGGATGCAGTGGAGTTGCTGAAGAAATGTACCCTCAAGAGGTGCTCTGGACAGGCTCTGCTCCATGCCTGTCTCCATATCGAACAAATTGGGTGATTTGTCTTTGTTTTCTAGCGAGCTTGGTGGTGTTGCCCGTTTTTAGAATGAACTTGCTGCTTGCACTGCTTCAGGATCTTTATCAAAGCCCTGGCTGCTGGATTTATGGGATTGCACAAGAGCTGCTCCTGTCACTCAGAAAACCGAAGGAAAACCCAGGTCCAGGTGGTTACAGGGGAAGGGTTCGAAGTGTGACCAAAAGCAGAGGTCAAGCATGGGGACAGTGTAAGTCTATTCCTCCTTTCTCTGTGAAGCATTGTCCTGAGACTGGAAAGTGCTTAGAATGGGCAATAGTGCTGCCGTATGCAATAAAGGAGCAGGGCAAGGGCAGTTCATGGCAAGGACCTCTCTGAGGTGAGAGATTCCACAGAGGTGTTGGAGCTCTGTTTGCAGAGACAGCTCAGAGCTGTCTCTCTGAACTAAAACTTCGGGGTTTTGCAATGCCAGTTGCTGGGTTCAGCCTCTCAAGGGGCTCAGGATAAAGTAAATGTTGTTGCTATCCAATCTTCTGAAAAGAGCTTGAAAGCACAGCCTGTCCTGAAAGCAAGGAGTGTGTGCTCAGCTCAACGTCACCACCAGCAGAGCCTAACTGAGGGCAGTATAACACTTCGAGTGAAAATATTTGTGTTCCTATTATGCCTTCCATCCAAGAACTTAACGGCTATTTGGTTCAGCTCAGTCCTGATGATTGATTTCTCCTGGATGCTGGGGTGAGAATTGTTTTAACAGTTTACAGATGGACAAACGAAACAGGGAGGTGTCCAATGCATTGCCCAGCACCGTGAGCTAAGCCAGTGGCAGAACAGTTGTATCCCTGTTTGATCCCAGTCAGGTTTAATCCCTCTTTTTTTTCATTCTGTAGCAATTTGACTTCTTCCCTAGCATATTTACGCTTTAATAACTGAATCACAGCCACAGGAAGCGATGAGGCTGAAGACACCGATGAAGACCTTCCTTAGTGATATTCATCCTTCTTCTTCTGAATCTGGAATAATCCTTATTGCAGTAATTCCAGTTCTGTGAGATATATTAGCTTTGCACTGTTGTTGCTGCCACTGTGCCTGTGTATTTAACAGTTTTCCAAATAATTTACTCAGGCTCACAGGTTTTAAGAGCTTTTCCAGGATGAAAGAGAAGGGAGAGGAATATGCTCACCCAGAGTGTTTTCTCTGTCTCTCTTTTGTCTATCATTAATTAGGAAAGGTTTCAAGTGATAAAACCAGCTTGTTGTTACGAGTCATCCACATGCTAAATTAAAGTGGGCAAACTGACGTGGCAGTTAAACCCTCAAAGCCTGAAATCAATCAATAAAATCTATGGGAAATTACTCTGAGCAAATTAACATCCTTTAATACATAAATGCAAATTTTTTTCTCCACGTCTCTGCATAAAAGCCAGTCAAAAATTTCCTGTGCATCTTAATCTCATCCTGAGACAGGCACCACACACTCTCCTCTTTCCACCTGTACCTCTTCACAGGAGTCCATAACTCTTTGGAGGGGGGGATGATGGGGTAAAGCAGCTGAACCAGGTCTGTGCTGTGTCCTCCTTTCCCGGTAGATTCTCTCCAAAACATCTCTTTGACTCTTTCCTTAAATGTGACCATTCCAACCCCACTGAATGTGCAGGCAGAGAGGACAACTGGATGCTCACAGCTCTGAGGAGCAGAGCTGGTGTATCAGAGAGCTTTGCAGAGAAATGGAGCTTAATGGTTTCTGGGGGCTGAGGACAAACACCATCCGTCTTTCTGTGTGCTCTTGCAAGCACTCAGCATTAATATCTGAGGGCCTTTCAGTGCCACTGAAGAATTTATTCTCACAACACCACTGGGAGAAGGGATTTCATGGCTTTAATTTCAGTATCAGTAGGAATTTGAGAAACTGAGCCATAGAGCTGTTGCTCGCCACTCAGCTCCTGTCTATGGGTATTGTCAAAAGATTACCAGATGAGATAAATTAACTCGAGAGTGTCCCAAGGATTCTATTCCCTTCTTATGCATCAGTGTTTCAAGAGCTTTAAGGACTTTGAGTGTATGTAATTGTTTCAGATTTGGGCTAAGTCACCCCAGATAGAAAGTGCAACAGGCCAAGAATCTGAAGGACTGGTGGTGTTTTTAATTGAATGGTCAAAAGCTGACAGTTTGCTGAAGGAGAAAAGCATCTGAGGTTGTGAAATGCAGGAGTTCATTTCTCTGCCAATAAAGCTCTGGAATGGGATTTCTAGATGTTTCCTATCAATAAATTGTTCTAATAAAATGTTGTCCTTACGCAAATTGAAATTTTCTGCAGGAAAATACTGACTTTGCTGAGTTGCCCCCTCCCCTTGGGAAAATTTAAACAGGGCTTCCTGGCTTCCTGCTGGGAAGATTTTTGCCAATTTTATTTTCTGCCTGAAGGGAGAAAAACAAATTGATGCATGTTTTCCAACAGCCAGCAGAGCTGGGAGGAGGAAGGAGAGGCCAATTGCCCTGGCTGTCTGCCTGCCACACAGCGTGGTCACCTCTGCCCGTTGGGCTGGGAGGCAGAAACAGAGGCAGGGGTCCTGGAGGGCTGCTCTCCAAAACCTACCCAAAATGTTGGTGCCAGTTTGAATGAATGTTAACCTATTAAAAAATGCCATTTTTAAACCTCCTGTAACTTTTGTTTTGTTTCGTTTTTTTAAAGGAGAGAAGGATGCAAATTTGTTCATTTTTTTTTCCTCCCATCTGAATGGATTTGCACTTTCTGGGCTGGTCCCCTCACTTGGCAGCAACAAGGAAGTTGAAAGGACAATTACTTTTGAGGAGTCTACAATACCTTGGCAGCTGGAATTCCATCAGATAAGCAATATTTGATTAATATTGGACGGTAGGAGGAGACAAAATGGGATGGTATGGACATATTGGAAAAGCACTCACAAGAGCTGCTCATGGATTTGCAATATTCCAGCACGGATTGCCAATGCTGCATTAAAATATTGCCTCAAAAGCAATTCCCTGGACCCAGTGCATGATAAGCTGATGAGCAACCCCCTCCTTCTCCATTCCACATATCTCCTTCAATGATATTTCCACCCATCTCCTCTATTGCCAGTGGCTTGAGCAAGGTTGGTTCAAATGAATTTAAAGCAGGGATAAATATTGTCAATTCAAATCATGGGTTTTCCAGTCTGTCCCCGGGACTGTCCCCAGGGCAGGGATCCCTTGCTGAAATAGGTCATCTTCCCTCTCTAGATGAGAAGAATCAGGTGAGAGGGGCAAGGAAAAGGCAGGAGCAGGACAGAAGCAGGAAGCGAGCGAAAGGTTTGCAGAGCAACGAAGGCATTCAAGATTTTGCATTTCTTTTCTCACTGTACTTTACTCCAAATCCTGCCACAACCTTCCTGGAGGAGGGGGAAGGGCACGGGCTGATTTGCATCTTATGTTACTGCTGACAGTAGGAGGTCTTAATTGGGGCACCAAAGAGCAGGTGTATGCTAACGTTAATCTTCCCTTTCACCTGTCACTCATGCAATGAATATGATCTCTCCCTCTCATTAGCAGCCCCTGTCACATGCTGGGGAGCTTTGGAAGGGTCCCTCTGAAACTTGTTGGGATTGATTTTCCTGCCCGTGCTGGGTCATTATTGCCAGACCTTGGACAAGCGCTCCCAGGGAACACATCTGCCTGGTGGAGGTATGGATGAGCACTGCTTAATAGCCTCAAATTTTATGTGCCTTGTGGAAAAATGATCAGGAATTCGTGTATTGGCCCGATGACAAACAGATAGAGACTGGCTCGTTTTGAAAATAACACGTTGTGTGCTTGAGTGTTCAGAGATGACCTTAGGAGGAAAGTTAATTTAGCAAAGATACTCAATTTGGTGTTATCTCCAAATGTTGATTCCTGGAATCATTACTCACTCCATAGTCAGGAAAAACTTCCCTGGATTTCAAGGACTCCAGCTGGAGCCAAGAGGAAATTGGCTTGAGAGAGGATGAAATAGTAACTCTAGAATTTGGACCTCCATCTCTTGCAGTTCACCTATCACAGCAACAACAGCCTAATCCTTTGCTTGAGCGATGCAGAGTATTAGGAAACAACTCTGAGCAGCCAAGAGCAGCTAAACCTGCTTTGCTTTGCTCTTTGTGAACTCTGTCTCGTGAGGAACCTGCTGTCAGGACAGTGATCTCTGTCCCGGCCATGCATTTCTCACAAAGAGAAGGGGAAAAAGCGAAATCATCTTGCAAAGAATTTATCTGAGCTTTTTACATTCTTCTAGTGCTGCTCTGGAACACGTTCCACTCTGGTTCACCCAGAGGTGAAATAAATAATTATCTTTTGGGGAAAAAATTCACATGGTTAGAAGTATTATATTCAGAGAGCAACAGTTTGTTGGCTATGAGTGGGATCCGGGGGGATGAGCATCAGCTGCAGCCTGGGTTCTGAGTCAGAGCAGAGTCCCGTGGGAATCACAGCTGCTCCAGGGCTCCAGCGTTGGTTATTTCCTTTAGGATGATGATGGCTGGCCTCTTCTTTTATCATTCCCCTCCGTTGTTGGGAGGTGGCTTTCTTTATCATCAGATTCCTTCCAAGAGCAGTAATACTGTGATTCGATAGAATGGAAACCAAGAAGCAAATGGGACTGACACATTACATTAGTAATGTAATTCTAACTCATAATCTGGTTTTTCCTTGCTGAGGTTGGGTCATGGTATGAGACTTTTTTTTGAGATTAGGGGAAAAAAAACCCCAACACTGTAGTATCTAACTGCTTAGCCCTTTTTGGGATAAAATACCTCATATTCAGCTCCCCCGTAGAGAGAAAAAAGGAATTTTAGAGGAAAAACCAATACTCACTTTTAACGTTAACCTTCAAATATTCAGTATTTGAGTAAGCGTAGCAAAAATTGTGATGTCCACCCTGCTCTCATTGTAATTTCTCCACTGGGCAGTGGAAAGCATTTTGTCTTAAATTCACAACCCCCTTATTGTCTGCCTTTTAGTGAACTTTATTAATTGAATTCTTCAGTTCCTGTGTTTATCTAGTGTCCTACAATCCAGCAACTACCAAAATGATAAGGGACCAGCACAGAATCAGGAGGAGTAACATGATTGATTTTAAGCATGTGAATGTTACAGGCTTCATAACCTGGCAAAGTGGGACAGGGAAGTGCCAAACTCAGTGAGATACCTACAGGAGGGATGTGCTTTGCCATGGTACTGGATGGGGAATCTAAAATCTCTGTTATTCCAGTCTGTGAATGTGTTGTCTTGAAATGTATAAGCTGCAATTAAGAGCTATTGGATAATAACTATGCCATGAAAATGTCCTAAACTATTAAAGAGCTGAAGATGATAGTGTGCTTTTAATGTTTCACATAAACCATTTGGGATTTGAAGAACTTTCAGTGCTCGTGAGGAAGTCAGAATGTATCCTTGCTTGGGTTAAAGGGAAGGAGAAGAAAAAGTCCTGAATTAAATTTTTGAGCTTGACACCCTCCATTTTTTTTATGTGTTGCTCAATTCTAAACAGGGAAAATAAAATCAGCTTTGTTCATGAGCATATGCTTTTGACTTTTTTTCTTCTTGGAGCCTGTGAATTATTAATAAACTAATTTCTCTTTATAGTTCAATCTTTGGAGACTTAAAGTGCTCCCTCAAATGCACTGAACAAGAGGAATGCTTCAGCTCCAATCAGCCCCTGTCCTCTTTGGAAATGCTGGCCTTGAGGTATCTTTGAGTCTTTGAAATCAATCTTTTATTCAGCCAGGCATTTCTGATGGCTTGGAGGTCTGGTCTGTTAATTCTGCCTAATGCTCTGTTTATGTTTGGGGCATTTCTATTGGATGATTTTGTGCTTTTACTTTGCTGAAGGACTGAGAGCATCCCTCTGTCCCTTCACTACACCCCTGTTTCTTTTTCTCCAAGTGGAAACAAAAATGTTCGTTGGGCTTAACATGTAAGTGGGGGTGGGATGATCAAGAAAATACCCGAAGTGGCACCTAGGTGGGATTTCGTGGAGTTTTCCAAAGCCAGGTTAACGCAGCTGGGTGTCTGGGATCAGGAGTGCAGGTGTCAGAGGGACCCCTGGGCTGTCTTGAAGCCTTTCATCACTCCTGCCTCCCCTGAGGGTTTCTCGCTCTTGGTTTATCAGTAGCACTACCACAGCTGAGGCAGAGGAGAGGGGGAGATCAGGGGAAGAAGGAGGCCTGGGCAAAACCCTGAAGTCCTGTGTCCACCAGGATGTGGAGAGCCTGCCGGGGCTGGACTGTCCGGTTTTGTCTGCTGTCCTCTGGATCATTTGGAGCAAAATTTGGATCAGACAATAAGAGTGTAACATCTTCCACAGAGAGCTAGCATGAGCCAGAAATTACAAGTTTAGGAGCCTTTTTTTAAAAAAAATTGTGATTTCCTCTCCCCCAGAGCCTGGGCTGAGAGCTGAACAAACTCATTTCAGTGGTGATCCTGTGAAACAAAAGCTCTCAATGATAAAGCAACATTGTTTGGTCTTTCCATTCTCATGCTTCTAAAAAAAGCTACCAAATGACTGAAAAAGGTCCACATGAAATTTAAAAATAGGCTGAGGGACTGGGTTACAAGTCACTGAGCTCCATGTGGTCAAATAAAAACAACTATAGCAAAAAATTACAGTGCTAATTTAAGCTGTACAACAGAATTTCATTTACCAGAAATACTTAACTAAAGAAAACCACATTAAGGCAGTGGTCTTCATTAACAAGAATGTCCTGTGCAGAGGTGACTTCCCAGATAAAATTTTTTGGGAAAAAAAATCTGACTCCTGAAAGAAAATTTAAAACAAAATGGTTAAAGAAAAAACATCTGGATTCCTCTGATGTGTCTCTCTTCCTCAGTTCTTACTTCTGAGGCTGTTTGGAGATTGTTGATCTCCTTTGTGGTGGGATAAATCTGGAGAAGCTCCATCGGATGCAGAGCTTGGTGCCATTACACTGGGCTCCGAGCTCTGGCCGTGCAAACCCACGGTGTGAGCAGGGCTGGTGGGGGCATGGAGGGGCACAGCAGGGCTTTCTGCACAGGGTTTATTCTCCAGCTCTCTCTGAGCAGCTCTGCAAGGCTGGGAAAACTCATCCAAACCTGGGAAAATACATCCAAACCTGGGAAAGCACATCCAAACCTGGCAAAGGGAAACATTTCACTCTGCTGGTGCGCAGGGGGAACCCCAGCTAGGGACGAGAGCCGTTTGATTCCAGCCTCCCAGTGAGGTTGATGGGATTTGTGTACCTCAGCCCATGAAGGTCTTTGGGAAATTCCAGCCATGAAGGTTAATTATAAGCCTTTAATTAATCAGACATTCACTGTGGGCTGAAGTGGTCTGGCTGTCTGAGCTCCGGCAGGTCCTTAATTAACACCACCGAGGGCTGGGGAATGGGGTGACTTTGAGGCAGCTGCAGGTCTCCGGTGAGGGCTGGAATGGTGAAGGCTGGAACGCTCGGGATGGGGGCTGGAGATGCTGCCAGAGGGGGCCAGGGCTGAGCCCTGGGCTGGGGACAGTGATTTGTGCCATCCATGTCTGCTACAGTCGGTGAATGAGCCCCATTGGGGTCCCCAAGGTGAGCAGGAAAATATCGAGGGTTTTATTTTTCCTTATGCATGAAAAATTAGGATAAATTGGCAATTGGAATTAAGAATCCAAACTGGCTGGCTTACTTGGTGAAGCCTTTTTAAACAGGCCTCTTAATATAAAATTGCCTAGAAATTCAGGTAGCAATAAATGATGTCTCTGAATTTTTTTTTTTTTTCGAAAATGTAAAGAGTAATTTTTGAACTACAGAAGAATATATCATCTCCTGGGTTTCCATGGCCAGTTAAACTCACTAACATGGGGCTGGTGCTCTGGAGGTACCTGCAGCAGAGAGGGCCTTGACTCTCTGCAGAATATGAGAATATGGCCCGAGAGAGAACTTCTGGCCTCCCTCAAACCAAAGCAAAATTAGAATTAACTTCAAGGGATCTGGGATTTCTCTCAAATAATATCATTAACAATGTTTCAATGGTCTTTAACCTAATAAAAACAAAATGGCAGCATTAGAGTTGAGATGCTTATGAGGGAGAAAAAAAGCTATTTTTTTCTCCCAAAATTACAGGAATTCTATTTTTTTTTTCAGACATACGCTGCATTTCTAGTAAGAGGCAAAAATATGACACGGGAGAAAATAACTTTCAGTTGATGCACTGAAACATTTTTACCTATCCAAATAATGGAAGCTGCATCCATGAGAAAACCAGTGAGAACTCCTAAAACACTATGAAGCCAACAGGAAAAAAAAAAGACAATAAATATCCCCATTTCTGGAGGATGCCTGTTTCTTTAAGCAGCTGTTTCTTGTCTCTGAGGTAACAAAGTTGTCATGTGATGCATCTGTTACCATGGCAATAATCTGTAATTGTGCAGAAAATCCACCAAAGTAGCGTGCAAGTCCTTGGTGAATTGGACGGAGAGAAAAATCACCCCTGTGCAAGCCTTGAATTGATGCTGTTGTGCAACTGCCTTGGCCAAGGCAGCCCAGCTTCACCTCCAACAAATTTCCCGTATTTATTCACCCTGGTTCTGTGTCCAGTGTCTGCTTGGTGTTTAAACACCCTCCTCACTCCTGCCCTCACAGCTGGTGGGTCGTGGGCATCTTTTCCACCCTCCCCTGCCACATTCAGGGCATTTTATAGAAAGGACCTGGGCACTGCTACTGTTTTGGCCGAAGGTGCAAGGGCTGTGACTACTGAGCCCTTCTTTCCAAGCACAGGTGGTAAAATGGCATTAAATATTGTGCCCTGCTACAATTGCAATGGGAAAGGTGTTCCCATGTTTATTTTATCCCGCTCTCCCAAAGGGGCAGCCCTCAACGTCTCCATTGTCTCTGCCTCCATCAGGATGTGTCATTTCACCGGCACCTTGGGAACAGCTCCCACACACCCTCATGTGCACACAGTGTTTGTATTTATATATAATATATACATTTAAATAAATCTCCTGCTAGCAGGCCAAGTTCAGAATGCTTTAAAACCAACTGAAAATAGAAACGCAGAAGGATGGGAAGATGAAATCTGCAGAAGTTTCTGCCCTGCATTAGTCATAAAATAAACTCCTGGAATTTACAAAGAAAATCCTTGAGCATTTTGAGTCATCTGCTCATGATATCATTGGGCTAAAAGTGCTTGCTACTATCCAAATCAAAACGCCAGGGAAATCTCATGAGAATATGCCTCGTGGGCAAATCCCAAAAGGAGAACATCTGGATTTAAGATGCCATTGCCCTGTACTTAACCCTAAGCTGCTGAGAAAAATGACTATTCTCCCGCTCTCACTCTCCCTGTGTTATTAGTAAATATTTATACTATACAAGCACCCAAAGGCCTCAAATGAGAGTAGACTTCCATCTTGAGGCTCGTGCAGGCCTAACAGAGAGAGGAGCCCCCTCTGCCCTGCAGGGCTTGCTCGTTGTTTATTTTTCCTCTCAGCTATGGTGAGATGAGCTGCACCATGCCCAGCAACTGAGTGGGATTTCGAGTTGTCAGAATTAGATGAGACCCTCATTTCTTCCAAAGAGGAAAAAATGTGTTTTGTTCAGTGGAGTTGCTTCAGCTGAGAATCAGGGAAAACTCCTTTGTGCCCACACCAGCAGTGCCACCTTTAACTTTGCCTACCCAGGCTCTGATGTAGCCCATTTACCCTGAGTTAATAATACAGAAATGCTTTGTCTTCCCTTTTAGTGTAGGTGTTAATCAGACTGATGTGGATGATTTAATACCATTCACACTGATATTCAAGCCTAAAACCAGACCTTGTCACAGTCCAACATTTGCAGTGAGGAAATTGAAATTTCCCTCCACCCGTGCAAGTCCCTGCCTGTCCTTTAAGGCCGACACAGGTGCCTCACCTGCAGAAGTGGGGCTCTACCTGAGGCTGAAAGGACCTTACAGAAGCCATCTGCCCTCTGGCATGTGTCCTGCCAGCTGAACCCAGCCCCACCAAGTGTGTGACCTGAGATGTGCCTTCTGTCCGATTTTGAAAGAGGGATTGTGACATTTGAGTTGTGGGAGCCTCACGCAGCCATAACCTGAGCCTTCTGCAACCATTTCTGAAGGGGAGGGTTATGACCCCAGCGTAAACCAGACGGAGCTTCCACGAGCTTTGCTCCATACAAACTTCCCTCCAAACTCTTTTACTTGGTGGTTTCTGGTGAGATGGAAACAACCCAGTAACACCCTGCATGAACCTCCCCGTTGTTGGAGCTGTTCCATGGCTGTGCACTCCTCAACACATCTGACACGGGGAAAACACAATTAGCGTAATTAATTGAAGCAGAGCCTGGCCTGGGCTTTCTCGCTGGGAGTTCTGAGCTTGTGAAAGTTTTGGGAAAACAGAAGGGATGTGGTTTCCTTGGTGGGGGAGCTTTAGTTCTGCTTGGGAGTAGCATGAATGCTGCCTGAGGATTTTCCCTACCTGCTGTCACTAAATTCCTTCTTCCCTGGGGGAGCTGCCGAGAGGTAAGGGGGTGGTGTGTCTGTGTGCTGAATTTGGGAGGCCTCCAAGGGAAAAGGTTGACTTGGAACAACACAGGGCTGGGTCTTCCTGGGCTTCTCATCTTGCCTCTGCCCTGGGGATCTGCTGCTCCTCTCCCATCTTTTTTGCAATTTTCCTGCTGGACGTGCTGAGACTTTTCACCTCTGGAACGAGCCCCCTTGAGATGACTCACCACACTCCCCCTGCCCTGTGAGATAGGAAAGCTGGTGTGGCCACTGTGGGAAGCCAAGAAGCAGCAGCCGAAACAGAGCTCTTCTGAAATAAGTGCTTAGGAATGCTCTGACCTCTTGCTTCACTGATGCACCATTTTTTTCCTCTTTTTTTTTTTTTTAGTGTGTGCATTTGTTGCCTTTTTTTTTTTTTCCCAGAGACGACATTAAAAGATCTGTTTGTACATAACTTTAATCTGCATGCACATACACACAGATTCAGCCTGGGCCAGGGGAGAGGAAAGGGGATCACAGCTCTGCCAGTTGTAGGTGTTTGGGGCTCCAGACAGCTGTGACAAACTGCAGCCTTTTTACTGCCTTAGAAAACATAATGGACCACTTTTGTAATTTTAGCTGTAAATGCACTTCTGCTGTATCACAGGACAGTGCTTGAGTATGAGAAAAGAGAGAAATACAAGAAGTGCAGAAATTATGTGGTGACAGGCCAAAGAACAGAGCTTATAACACACCCACGGAGTGTTTCCTGTGAAAACAATATTCTCCTGGTTCTGTTCATGATGCTCTTTCTTGCCTGCTTTAAGGAGTAATTTCTCAGAGCTATATTTTAGATGTTCAGCTCTTGTAAACTCTTCACAGTTTAATACATTGCAGCTTTTCTGTTTGCCAAGCTTGAGTCACTGGATTAAAATTGCAGCCGCCACCACAGCCATCAATGTTACTGTTAACTTCCCCTCTCCTCTCTTCCCAGGCTCTACCTAATAATGGCAACCTGTGATCCCAGTTCATGCTGCATAGATGACTGAAGAACATAAAGATCTCAGTCCCTCCACTATTTGGAAGCAGATAAATAAGGTGAGTGCTCTGTGCTTCCAACTGGACTTGGGTGAAGTCACATCAAGTAGCAGAAGTCCTCGTGGTGTGTTTTCAAGGGCTGGAAAGGATGATGACAACTGTGATGGTCCTAAGTGTGCACCTGAGGGAGGGATGGCCCTCAGGAAGGGAGTCTGCTGGTGTCCTACTGCTGCTACGGAGCGTGAGCAGAAACTGAGATTCCACATGGGCTGCAGTGATTGCTGGATCCAGCTGGGAAGGAATTGTCTCCTGGAGGAAGTTGGTTGATGTCCTTAGGGATGCAGCTTGGTTCCCAGAGTAGGATCCCCTAAGGAGGG
Organism: Oreocharis arfaki; assembly: GCA_013398015.1. Lineage (NCBI taxonomy): Eukaryota > Metazoa > Chordata > Aves > Passeriformes > Paramythiidae > Oreocharis > Oreocharis arfaki. Next base: position 370,550 of record VZRR01010232.1, on the reverse strand, counting down.
AGGTCCCACCCGCTGGATCTCTGCCCTGGCTGGGGCTTAAAGTGTTGCTGTCACGCCCCATGGGTGGTGGATGTGGCGCTGCTGGTGACAAACCGTGGGGTGGTAAAGGCTCTGCGGTGTGTAAAATCTTGAGTGAGGGATACCTTGGCTCCTTCTGGCCTCAAAGTCTGTGAAATGGAAATCCAAGGAAAACTTGATCTAAAGAAGAAGCTCAGTTGTGGCTGTGTTTGCTTTTATGCTGCTGGAGATGGTCAGCAGAGACCAGCCGGCAGCAAGGCCATGGTGGAAAAAGGCTCAGGAAGAGCTTCATTAACACCAGCAGAGTACAAGTGCCTGCTGATAGCTAAATGCTCTGGAAACTCGTGCAGCAAGGAAGGAGGTGGTACCAAGGGGAGCCTGAAAGGCCAAAACTGAGCTTTTGGAGGCCTTGATGTTTGGATAAAGTCACCTGGGGATGCATCGAGCAGAGCTGGGGATGTGGGAGCAGAGGAGGAGCCTTTAAGGTTGTTTAAATCTTTTAGCAGAAATCTCAAGCTATAAAGGGAAACATTTCACTCTAAGTCAATAAAACTGATCCAGTTTTTGTTCAAAAAAACCCCTCCTGTTCAAGCCATTAAAACTAACAGCTCAAATCCCTTAAGGGAGCCAGCTCCACAGGCTTGTGTTTCCATAGGGTTTACTGGCAGATTGCACTGGTTACCTTCCATGCCTTCTTGAAAGGAATGCTGGATCTTTAGACACGTATTTCTGGTACAAATCTTCCTAAAAGTGCTTGGATTTGTGTGCAGCCTGAGTGGTGGTGGCTAAAGGAGTCCATATGGCCCCACATCAGGAGAACGTGGGGCTGGACGTCCTGGGAGGGCATCTTGTCCCCTCACTGGGACACTCATCCTCCAAAGGCTGAGCACCTTGCTGGGTTGGAGATGCGACTGAGCGTTACATCTGTCCCTGCTGGGCTTGCTGTGCACTGCTGGTTGGGTCAGCAGGGAAGGGCAGAGCTGCAAATGATGGAGGAGAGGGAGCATTTATCTTCTTTCAGAATCTATAGTTGTGGATACCTACAGACATCTCTACGCTCCCCCTCTTCCCTTTCTTCCCAAGCCCTGAGGTTTGGGCATCATGTTTTTATACTCAGAAATCGGTATGTTTGATAATCTGACTGGGAATAAGTAATGCAGCTACATACTTCTGAATACTTATATGTGCACGAGCTGTTTGTTTGATATGCTCCAGTTTCCCTAACATCTGGTTCTAGCCAGTTGCTATCAGTCCCTTGGTTTTATAAGCACTAAATTCACTCAGTTTTTAATGCAGGGAGGAAAAAAAAAATACAGCCCAAAGAGCAAAACATTTACAAGCATTTTTTGTGGGAGTGGAGACAAGAGACCAAGTTCTGCTCTCAGACAGAGTCCAGCCTTTGCATTTTTGGGAGGGCCTCCAAAATCATATTTTTTCCTTAGGATGCCTCCTCTTTAGCCAAACTAAGCTGATTGCTGTCAGCTATTATCATTTCAGTGTGAAAGGGTTTGGCATGGAGACTTGAGGCAGGGTCAGCAAGATGGCTTTTTGGGGCGCTCTTCGAAGGCTAACGGGACTGTCCTACATGCAGGGTGTGTGTGCCTCGCCTTCTGGGAAGGGGGGACAGGGTCAGGGTGGTTTCATGTTTCTGATGGCCCAGCCTGACAGTTTTCTCACCTGGTGCCCGTGGAATTCTGCTCAGTTGTCACTACTCAAACAGTTCTCAGCATCTGGGCCCCTCTCTAGGTACAAGCGCAGCTCTGAACATGCCAGAGAAGACCTTGATGCTCCAAAGTCACCTCCTCAGGATCAGTAGAGACAACCAGGGCTGGATTTTTATTGAGCACATATGGCAGTGGAGAATTCAAAAGCACAAAGCTACCTGACAGGCTCATTTGAAATATATCCATAACAAACCCAAGCTTCTCCAAAACCACTGCTGTTAAGCCTATTGCTGACACAAGCAGGAAATCCATCAATAATGAGATGTACAAAAACACTGAAACCGCTGGAAAAACCAAACTAATGTTGTCTAAATGCAGTCTACAAAAGGGTTGACCAGCTGTTATCTTGCTGTTGCCGCCAAGGTATCTTTTCACTACCGTGTTGTGTTCTCCCAGTTTGGTGTCCACCCTCTCAGGTGAGATTCTGAGACTTAAGAACTCCCTTAAATAATATGACTAATACCTGCCTTGAAGAATTTTAATTATATTTTTAAGGTTACCAAAAACATTAGCCATGCTAATTCTGGCACAAATAGCACATACCAGTGGTGTTGTTCGCTCTGCAAGAGGAGCAGAAGTGCATTTGGGGGGGAAGGGGAGATGGCAAACCAGAAATTGCCTGTACTTTAAGTCTCTGAAGGGCTGCAATTCACATATGGATGAAATTTAGCTCTAGAATAATATAATGTAGCTGTAAGTGGAATCAATCTGGTCCACTAATTCTGTTTCTGCCTGTTTTGTTTTAAAGACAAACTCGCTTCCCTTTACACACACACAAAGTGGGTAGTTGAAGCAGGTAACTCTGTGAGCTGCTGAGTAGGGCTTTGTTGGGTTTTCTTTTTGGGCCAAAACTCACATTCTGGAAAGGAGAAGAGGGAATAAGCACACTCCTTGTAGAGGTCCTGCCCTCGTGCTCCTGAACTGCCTGGTAATGGTGTGGCACTAATTCAGATCCTGCACAATTACATATAGGTTTCCACGGTTATTTTTTCTGTTGTTACCAAACACTTGAAGCAAGGCTGTGCTGTGGTCATATGGACAGGAAAATGACATCATGCTGAAAACCACTAATCCAAAAGCTTTGGAATCTGACAGACAAACCATATTCTAATTAGAAACAAAAAAACCCCAATGACATTTGAAATGGAGAAATTTCTTGGATTATTATTATTATTTTTAAATCTTCCCCTGGCTTCCCTTCCAGCCAAAGCTGTGACAAGTGCATTGGAGCTGATAATAAACACACACCTCTAAGGTCAAGGCTAGGATTTTTAATTTAAATAAATAAATAAGGATGAATTTTCCAGTCTCCAGGGACGCAGCAGTGAGGAACAAGCAGCACAAAGTGTGTTCTGCAGGGTCAGTGTGGAAGATGGCTGGTTTTTATTTTTTTCTTTCTCTATTTAGCATAGCTGGTTTTTTCCATTATTTGAAAGCACAAAACAGCCTTATTCTATATTTCTCCCTCCAATGTTGGTAGGTGGTAACGATAGGCTTGGGGATGGTGATGCTTTGTAGGAAGTATGCACAGTGTGGGAAAACCTGGAATCACTCAGAGCAGCCACAGTGTTTCAGGAGGTCAGCAGATGTGACCAGCTCATCCTGCTATGGATGATGAGAGCTGGCCAGAGAAATGTTAAAGAAACCATATTCCACCAGCTGTTGATGTGTCTCTCAGTGCTGCTGAACCTTCTGGAAATGAGTCAACTTTGTTTTCAGGGTAAAACAGGGTGGAGGAATTTCAGCAATGTTAAAATTGACACACAGAAAACATTTTCTTATTTGAAACAAATTTTCTTTTAAATTTCTCTCTTAAATTTCTTAGCATTCAGTGGGACGTAATTACGAACTGATTGAAACAGAAATGAAATATTTTAATCCATAAAACCTACTTTCATTTTTTCCTTAGAAACTTCTGCAGAAAACTGAATGTGGGGGGAAGAGGAGGGTGTATTCTTTAGAAGACAGTACCACTTTGAGCTCCTAATTATAAATTCTTTGAGAAATGCACCCTCCATCCTTAAGCCAGGCCACCTCATTTCCTGCTTGAGTCAGCCATTTCTCAAATGCAGCAGAGCCTGCCATCACCTCCCCCCTCCCCAAAATGAGGAACCTGCAATTCCCAAAGATGCACTCCAGATGCTGGTGTCTGTGGGGACACTGGAGCTGCTGCTGTGTGTCATCCCCACTCAAGAAATCCTGTTTGAGTGGCCCTTTGTTTTTGCATGATGAGTTACATTGCAAACAAAGCAAATGATGCCTCCAGCTCCATCCTCTGCCTTTGCTCCCTTTCCAGCTATCCCCATCTGGAGAATAATATAATGAGAATAGTTATAGAGGTTGTTGCAAGGAATCACCTACTATCATGCACCTGCCAACGGGGTGGATTAACTGTCTGGTTCTTTTAGGAACAGAATAAATCCTGACATATTTTGAAAATGTATCCTCACTTGCTTCTGCATTTCTGTTCTGCTCGGTTTCATCTCGGTCATAGCTGGTTTTCTAAAAGTGCCACTATTCATATTGGATTTGCACCTTGCAAGCACCTGCAGGCTTATTGTTTGGCATGGCCTGTTCTTTATTGATTTGAGTTTTTTTCTCTTCCTTTTCCTTTTGTGTTCTGTTTTGTTTTATAACATTTCATGGTGTAGACAGCGACTTTACGGGTGCTGGGCCAGCCTGCTAATTGGTTTCACATCTCTCTTTGAGGGTGGATTTAGCAGGGTCTTTGCTGGCTCTTGCTTATTTCTTTTTCCCACAGAAATGAAAGTGAGAAGCAGCTCAATAATGTTACAGCACCGTTCATTTCTTCCTGCAACTGCCTCTGTGCAGACCACTGAGATTATTTAGTGGCTGAGAGAGGGCAGGGTTCGCGCGAGGTTCCCTGGACTAAAACAGGAAGACTTTTCCAGTGCCACTGGGGAGAGAGCTGGAGCAAGGCTCAGCTCAGTGCTGGATATTAAATGTACAGGTACCTTTCATGGCCAGTACAGGAACATTTTTTATGCCACTATGATAAAGCAGATCCTTAGTGCCAGGTAAAGAATGTGGGAACATTTCAGTGGCTGTTAATGCACTTCGAATCAGAACACTCCATTACTTGCTTCTTCTGTGTTTCCTTGAGATGTGATGTGATTTTTTTGGAGGACCTCTGCTTGGCTGTGATGTGGGAAGGGGCTATAACAGCAGCCCTAGGGGAGCCTCATGCCTGGCACAAGCAGCCCTTCCACAGTGAGTTGTGTTCTGTCTCACCACCTCCAGATAAAGAAGCTCTCACCCCCAGTGATTGCTGCTCCAGCTTTGACAGCAATCTTAACTTCTTTTTCCAACCTTATCTAATGCAGGCTTCTTAAAGAGTGAAAACCAGATCCTTGTATTTGTTATGATTAAGCAAAGAAATTATTTATACCTGGGCATTCATTTACTGGAGTTATTGTTTTGGGAACTAAACATGTCCTGATAGTGCTGTGCCTCCAGCTCTGACTTATGTGGCAAGTTGGCTTTTCTGGAGACTATTTCAGAAAATGAATGCCAGGGTTTTATCACTGGTTTACTTTTGCCATCTGATAATGACAACGGTGCTTGGTTATGAACAAAAGTCAGCTGAAACAGGACATCCTTGTAAATAGCATATGCTGCTCTTCATGGTGCTTAAGACGCACACTAACAACAATAAAACAACTTTAGGTGAAGGGCCAGTGAATGAGAACACTGGGCTTCATTCTTTCCCTTCAGAATAAATTCCCTTCTGTCTGCAAGCATCTCATTTGCTGTTTGTACAGAAAGTCCTTTGTTAGCCATTTCTCATTACAGCTATTGATAAGGCTTGTCCAAAAACATGCCAAAGTGCTTTTGTAAGTCAGATATTTTACATCAAGCACCAACAGCTAGTAATCATACAGTGGGTCACTCTTAAAAACTGTTTCACTGTTGCCTTCTTATTTAGATAACATTGCCATGATACTTACAGCAAGGGAATAGTATGAATACTTCAGTATGGCGTTGGGTTGGAAAAGCAACTGAGAATGCTTCAACTGTTAGGAAGGAAACTCCACTTTAATTAGCATTATTTCCAATACTGCTACTTGTACAATATAAATGTCTGGTATTACAAGGACATTTGTTTCAATGAAAATAGTATTGAAGACTGGAGCAACTTTTTGTGTGTGTGCCTAAGATAATATTAAAGCAAAAAAAAAAGTGATTAGTATTTTCTCACATTTATACAACTTCAAGAAATGTGTCTGAAAACATTAATAGTTTGTTTATATATTTATATATATGCAGAGTAAGTTCCCCCTCTGAGTTTAATCTTTCTTGCAAACCTTGGCACATTTGTTTGCAATTTGCAATATTGTCTATCCATTGCCCATCAAAAATAAGCAGTAATATGGAAAAATGATTGTTGGGAGTGGTTATAAGCCGTTTCCCATAACCCTGAGCGGTGCCAAACGAAACGATTGTGCAAGAGGCTGTAAACAAACAGAATCTACTTCTTCGCACAATGCATAATCAAATTGTGGAGCTCGTTGCCACAGGATGTTGTTGATATCTGCAGCTCAAGGAGCAACCAAGTGAGTGAGTGGAAGCAAACGTCTCTGAAGGGCTATTAAACGAGATGACGCAGATGTAGGCTACGGCTCAGGAAGTCCTTAAACCACAAATTGCTTGAAATGGAGAAGATATTGAGAATTTCATACTTGCATCACCTCTTACAAGCTTTCTCTCAAATGCCTATTACTATCCATTTCCAAAGGCAGGATGTTGGATGGACCTTCGGCATGACCTGCTCCAACCTTTGCAGTATTGTGCCTGTGTCTCCTGGGGAGCACAAGATGACACATCCTGGAGCACAGAGAGAGGAACAAGGGTTTTAATTCATGTTAGACACAAAGATATATTTTTTTCAGGTGTGGAGAGTCTAAAAAAATCTTATTTTAGGCGTATAAGAAATCTGTGAGTATCCAGTTGCCAAGTACATTGAGCTTAGTTCCTTTAAGCTCAACTCTTCGGGGAGAGAAAACTGGGTGATGTTGTATATCAGGCTGGAAAATGTTTATTTACTTGGGAAAAGCCTCCAACATTAGTGTATGAGAACCACAAGTGGAAAAATGTGGTTCTCACGTTTTTTATGAGCTGTGCTAGGAGCAGGAGGAGACGGTGGCAGCCTGGCTAAGTTCCTCATTACTTCTGCTCTGGTGGCTGTGCTGTGGCTTCAGGTTCCAACTAAATTCAAGTCCCACTAGCTTCAACAGCACATCTCCCTCCAAGGGTTTCCTTCCTTAGAAAACTTAATCATGGGCTGAAGAAAGATGAGGCGTTATGGGATCCTTTCCCTGGCTTCAGAAGTTTCAGTCTGAGGTACAAAGAAAGGAAGTGACTTCCCAGAGTATTGAATTTCCTGAATTTTTCTGATTTTTCAGGGAACATAACACACTTTCTCTGGCAATACTTGTGATATAGAGTAATGAAGATGGTATCTGCTTTTATTTTGAAGTAACACCATGTATCTCCCTTGAAGAACCCAGATAGGTGTATCAGCCTCCATCCAGAGTATTTTGTATTGACTTTAAGCAGACCAATTGCAGGGAGCAAAAGACTTTCTCTCCTGAAAATAAATATTAAGCTCCCCTCATCAGATATAAAGCACAACAGTTACATTTTCAGCCTCCAGCTGCCAAGGACACCTATGAGCATTTCCCAACCACAGACATTTGTAGGCAATGTGGAAAACATGTCAAATGCCAAAGGCATTAAAAGAAGGAGCCAATCATGAATAATTCATTTGGAATCCACTATAATGACATTAGTCATAATGAAACCTAAGCTGGTATTAGCATGTGCGTAGTAGGCACAGAGCTTTCTGAGGAATCACTCTCTGTTAGGAGGGGCTGTTAGGGAGAGCTTGGGAAAGGGATATTGTTTCTATCATCAGGATGCCCTGGTCCAGGGATAGTGGTGTCTGGTTGTCTCCAGGAAAGTGCACAAGCCATCAGGGCTATGATCAGTTATGAGGTCTTCAGCCTCTCAGTAATTTTGTAAGCAACTTCTTTTTGAACCATGTGGCAGCTTCTTAGGGCGGCAATAGATGTGCCAATAGAAGTGTTGGTTCAGAAGAATAAGTCATCTGATCATATTTCTGTTCCCTTTCTTGTTTTCCCATGCCAATAGGGTGTTTTTGTGTCTGCTTCACAGCTGCTGAGGGAGCAGACAAGTCGTTGTTGAGTGAGGAGAGAAGAGGGTTGGGGTTTTGGGCTGGCCTTTGCCCTGGCCAGTCTACAGGAGATCCCCAGAGGGATGTGAGATGTGGCTCTGGCACCCTGGGTGCTCCTGTGCTGTCTCTCACAGTGTGAGAAATTCACTAGGCAAGGAAAAACCTGTACAGTATAAGTTCAGTAATGAGGTGGTCCAGAATCAGACAAGCCTTTAAGGATGTACTTCTGCTCTGTTGAAAGCCTGTGATGATCAGGTTTGGGTTTCGCCCTAGATATTGAAATAATTGAGCAGTAGGTGAGTGTTTGGAGCTGAGTGTTCTTAGCTGGGACTGTGTGAGGGGTAATCAAAGGCAGAGCTGACAAAGGAGATGGTTCACAGGTCACCGTGGTTGAAATATGTTTGCATTAAGTTGCTATCAGGGTCAGTCTGCAGAACAAGATGTGAGTGATTCAGAAATGGGCACAGGGGCTGAACAGTTCATGCTCAATAATTTGCTTTGCTTTAGCCAAGACTTTTCTAAATCTCAGCTTTGTCCAGTCTTGTTAGACCAGTGTGAGCTCTTAGTTCACTGAGAGGGTAGGCTTAGAGTCCAATTTTCATGATCCCTTCCATTGCCATAATCCTTACACAGTGGCCACAGAGCCCTTGCTAGAGATGCCCTGACCTGGAAAAGCAATCTGCTCAGCTAATGAACATCCTGCAAAGTGCCGTTATGAGACCTTTGCCTCATGAGGTGGAACTAATTAACCAAATTACTAAAATCATAGAAAAACTTAACAATAGTTACCTAATACCATGAAGCCCTGAAAGGTGTGTGGTTACAGTATCACCCATGCAGCTGTCAGGTGCACCAATGCACCTAGCTCAGCAGACAGAGCCAAGAGGATGCCACAATGACATGTTGGAGCCTTCCCTGCCGCAAATTATTTTGTGTGCTTACCGTACATCAAGAAATACAGCTCTGTTTCTCCAGTGTAAGAATTTGCGAAGCAAAGGATGGAGGAAAGAGGGGTATTGTTCATCTTCCCTCTATTTTTCTGACACCAGAGCTACAGCTCTGAAAAAAACAAAGGGCTTGACATTTACCATTCATAAATTCTGCAGAAACAGAGATCCAGGCTCTGAAGCTGCAGGAGTGAAAGAATACAGAGTTCATCACCTGCTGACACTTGTCTTGAAAGGAGAGTGTCAGAGGCAAATCCTGCCAGTTAGGACTGAGTGCCCAAGAGAAGTGTCAGGTTCCAGATCTTTTGCAGCATGAATAAGATAGATCTTCTATCGTGAGCCTGCAGAGATGCCAAGACCTGCACATGTCTGGGCACAAAAGGGAAAAAGCCTTTTTTTTTCCTCCTTGAAGATTATGCCAACTGGGCTTGGTGAGGACCCTGCAGTCATGACAAGGCTGCCCCTCAACCCAGCCTGTTCCACACATACCCAAGGGCCATGAGCATGAAAATTAAGTAAATTTAGGTTTCTTTTCTTATTCTTTTTCCTGAAGAAGATCCTGGGTTATGGTATCTGTCAGGAGATTTATCTCTGTTGAGAGGAGCTCTGCAAGAAGACAATGCAGAGCACCTCAGCACGATCCCTGCTCTAAATTGCTCACAGAAAGATAAGTTTATCCCTTTTGCTAATCATAGTGGCAACCTAGAGAGACAAGTCTCTCAGATCAATCACATATTTTAGGTCTCTAATGACTTCCCCTGACTTTTTTTCTCTTCACATCAAGAAACTGAACTCATTTGGAGATAATAGAGGGACTCTGGGTGGGTTTCCTGTTGCTGGTGAGACTCCTTGGGTGTGCAGTGGGCACTCTGACTGCATGCCTAGGGGCTCTCTGCATCAGCACTACTGATGCTCAGAGGTAGCCAGTGACTGCTTCCTTCCATACACCCCCAGGAACGCAGAATTTTCCAAGGAGAGCAGAAGCAAATATGTGCATATCTTCCATCTCAAGCACTGACCTGTGAGTTATGTCAGGCAAACACAGGTGCTTCAGGGAATTGTAGTTCAGGTTATTGTGAAGTACTGAGTAATTGCCTCTGGTTTATCTTCCTCACCTTCTCTGCTAATGATACAACCTACCTCCTGGGGATTTAAACCCATCAGTGTCAGTAAATCCAGGTAATTCCAGTAATAATTTTAAACTTCTGCCTGTGTTTGCGTTGCCAGAGTTGTGGTGTGATCTTTCACTGGATGGTTGCATGATACAGGCAGGGTGTGCTTTGGCAGAGGTGGAACCTGGGTGGGGTTTGTTATGGAGTGAGGACAAATGAGGATTTGGATTTCCTTTCTTCTGAACGCAGAAATCTTTGTTCCCATGGGAATCTGCTGGAACTTTCTCTCTGCTGCACTCACTTTACTTAACTCAGATTGGACTCGACTGCTTGAGATCATTACTCATGTGTGTAGTTTTGAGCTACTACTGATTACAAAGATCATGTGTAGCTGTAAACATCTTTAATTCCAGTAACTTGAAACAGAGTAATTAGTGGTTAAACTGAGCTTCACAACAACTTTTTGAAATAGGAATTACTTTCCCAATTTTTCAGATGTTAATTTGTGGTGTACATGTTATATGATTTACTGACACAGGGAAAGTGTAGCAAAGCCAGAAAACGTTTCCAAGACTCGAATGAGGAGATGAGTGAACTGTCTCAACAGAGAAATATTTGCACCAAAAATAGAGCTCAGCCAAACATTATTTTGGTGTGGGTAGGAGATTTTCTTACATTTGTCATTCTAAGATGAAAACTGTAAGAAAAAGCAACCAGAACACTATTTTAAAGTCAAATTTTTATTTTGAGAATATAGAAATTAGTATTTTCCCACTTATCCCAGTGACTTTTATCAGTGATTGCGCTAGAATGAGTTGTACTCTGAAAGTTGGAATCTTGTTTCCTTCTTTCATGCCCATAATTTCCAGAGACTACATTATTTGTATTTGTTTCTTGTTCTAAATTGATGTATGCTTTCCTCTCTGTGCCTCTGTGTATCTCTCTATGAGGGATGTTGGGAAAAGGTGTTTTGTTAATGTTCTATTAAAGTTCTTTGAGGGGAATATGTTGTCTAAAAGTGTGATATACTTTTAATCCTGGATAATGTTGAATATATTTGAATTTGTGAGAATGGCAGTAAAAGCTGGTGTTCTGTGTAGAACATTCCCAGTTGCCTGGGCTGTCTCGTGCTCCTGGCTTATGCTGTGCTAAGATTCTGGATATTTTGGTCCTGGAGGTTTGAATTTTGTGGTGTGCTGGCTGTTGGATGGATTTATTAATCACCTCAAAGATGGCATTCCTTGCTGTCCTGCATTAGATGAGCTAAGTTTTTATTTTCATCCCCAGCCTTCAAGGCACAGTTCATCTGTATTGTTCAACACATCAGGCAGGTAAAAATTGTGAGCTTTGATTCAAATGAGTGCAAGTTACTTTGCTCATAAGGAATGGCCAGTCCTTGCATCAATGGCTAGGTCAGCTTGGGAAGAATATGTCAGGAGCCTCTCTTCACATGATGAAGTGGAGATATTTATATCTTTGGAGTGTTAATGTTATTGTTTTATCTTATCTCCTACAAGGTGTTTTTTGTATCAAGTTGTACATATTGCAGTTGATGCCCTGTGGAATGGTTTTTTTTTTTTTGTACAGTGGCATGCAATGAGGAGCTGTTCTTTGTAATGCAGCACAGAGCACAGGAATGTATCTATCACTTCATACATGTACCTTGGACAGCCTCATTTTTTATATGTATCCTTAGAAAAATGACACTTTCGGTGCCGCCAGCTCAGCGTTGGGTTCCCACACTGAGATTTCAAGAGAAGTATTCAATTATGTAGGCACTGTGCTGAGTTCTAGTAGAACTAATAGTGCAAATTCACACGATTTCTGTGAGCATAATTAATTTTTCAGTTAATGAACCCATTTGTTATGCTTACAGATTCCACATGTGCTTTGTATACAAGGAAACAGTGTACATATGGGAGTGCTGCGAAGGCATGCCTCCATGCAGTGTGCTTAAGGCATTTGAAAGGAGTTCCTGGGAAATGTGCTTTAATGGTGGTATCACAGGAAAATGCAAAATACCTGCAGGGACTGGCCCTAAGCTCAATGCAGTCACAGGTAACTTGTCAACTCTGAGGCAGAGCAGTAAAACTGCAAACTTCAGAAGCCATTCCAGGAGCTGATGGTCATGTGGCAAAGCTGTGCTTGTTTGGAATATTACGAGAAACATGGAGAAGTGTGTAAGCATAATCAAGTATTTCCTCTGCTGAGCATTGTATGTTTAATGGACCACACAAGATTTTACCAGAAAATACTATTTCACGAATGTTTTAAATCCACAAATGCCTGGCAATGCCATAGCCGTAAAATACAGCTTTTAAAAATCCTCCATCAAGGGGATAGGTTTTCTGATGCATTATATCAGCAGCATTGATTTAAACATTGAAGAATTGATCAGAAAATTGGATTCCAAATTGAACTCTGTGAGCAAATTCAGATTTCTGCTCAGACCTCAGTTTGGGCTGGAAGATCTGGAGTGTGTTTGGTTTGGGGAACAGAACCTCTCGTTCTTTGGTGAGGTCCTGCTGCTACTGCTAGAGATGCTCTTTACATAGAATTAAAGGAAAATGGTTCCAAGCAGAGCTTAAGAGAAATCCTGTTAGACTGCATATCATGTACAGGATGTAGGTGTCCTGCCAACACTTAACCATCCTTTGTAACACAAGTAGGTGTTTGTAACACCTTGATGTAGATTTAACTGTTAAATTTGAGGAAACACGTTTCTGTATCAGTGGTGAATGAGAGCTCTGAAATCTTTGCATCTCTGCTTTTGCAGATATTTTCCTTCTCAGTGTAAGTCCTGACAGACCCCAGAAAGGAAAGACATGAAACAGAGATGAGAAGTCCAAACCATGCTGTGCTGAGAGGACATTGCTTCTCAGAGCCTTGGGCTGTCTTGCCAGCGGGGAAATTCCACCAAAACTCCTGGAATTTCGCAGCTTCCACTCCTTAAGACCACAGCACATACCTGTGTTTACTGCACAAGCAGCAGCCTGGCTTTAGCTCTGGTTCTTGCACCACTTCTGAAGAAGCTCCTCTCTGTGGCAAAGTCATCATTGTGAATTTTGGTCTCCCCCCCAAGCCATGATCTCCTCCTGTAGCCCATCTTTAGATGCAGGGAGGTTTGCTTGTGACAGCTGGCTGCATCAATGCCACTTGGTGTGACATTTTTCAGCATGAATCAAATCTCCTAACACTGAGGCAGGTGGTGTTTGCTTGCAGTTACGTTTGTTGCACATCTTTAAAGTTCACTATGTTTAAGATGCCTTTCCTCTCTTCTTTGGGCCAGGGTACTTCCAGCTCCTCTGTGCATGTTCCTACACAAAGACAAAGTGCAGGAAGTCCTTTGGACAATGTTTTTTGTAAGCATGACCATGATCCCACTTCTTGGGTGCGAAACTGTTGTTTTGTAACACTATTATGGCACAAGGCACCTTTCTTGGCGTGTCAGGGAAGACCAGAGGTTGCAGAAATCTCTTGTCCCCTTAGAAAGGGTGGCCTGTTCCTGTGGGAAACTGTGGAGGGAGTCTGATCCTGCCAGCCCCTCACTTCAGTGCTTCTCCAATAGGTACAAGGGACCTTGGCAACCCAGGTGAAAACGCAATTATCAGAAAGGTTTTGTTTGCCTCTGCTGGGCTCTGGGTCAGTCAACTGAAGGCAGCCCCGAGCCCTTCTGTGGTGTGATCAGCCCCGTGGCAGCCTGGGGAGATCTGCCCCTTTCCCTGGAAAGCTGATGGGTCTGACGGACCTTGTGCAGTTCTGTGCATCTCCAGGTGTGTGTGGCCACACGTGGTCACCTCGTACACTGCTCTGGTAGCAAAATGAGGGTCAGCCAGTAGTGAAAGGCAGGAATTCATTCCTGACCCCATGAGTCACCCTCCTATGTCATGGAGCATGTGGTTTCATCACCCTTGCCATTATTTTACCTTTCAGCTGAGCAGTTACAGGTACCATTAATCTATAAAATAGATGTAGGCAGACAGGAGGACGTCATGTAAAGTCTGCAGAGACACAACCAACAGACACAAAAAGAAAAAGCAAAAAAGCCAGCTTGAAAACATGACCCCAACTTCTTACTGTTGTGTGTTCCAGGAAAATGATTTATTGTTGGCATGTACCCATGTCACACTGGTACTCAGGACTGTGTAAAAGTCACAGTAGTCACTCAGGCCCTTGCTTCTGTCATTGTATTTTCAGATATTTCAGGGAATGAGGTAATGACTTTTAGATCAAGGTCATTTTCAGCTGCATCAATTATTTTACTTTCTCCTGGCAAAAGCATCTGCATACCTCTGCACAATGTGAGCTACCAGGCAAACGTTTCACTGGAAAACCTGACTGCTCTCAGCCATACACTGTGCCTGGTTCATACATTAAATTGGTTAAATTGTTTAAACTTTTACTATGTAACTTAGAAACTGGTATGCAGCAACACTGCATGTTACCAATTTAATGCATTTAAAACAAATTTAAGTGGGTTCCAATGTTCTTAGTCACTGCTACACAAAGGAGAGACCCCATATTTCAAATAACAAGGCTTCAGCAGAGAGATGACGTTAGTGGTGGGTAATAAGCTGAACTATCTATCAAGATATCAAGTATGAAACAGATGGTGAGGGAAAAAAAGGTCCAGATACATTTACAAGCCTTTTAACATGCTCACCCATTTAATTCACTGCAAGGTCACAACTTGATGTCTTAGACATGCAATCTTCTCTTCAGCTAGAAATGAAAGCAGGGCTTTAAAAAAAAAAAAAAAGAGAGGACTGTTACAGAAGACTTTGAGGGGTTTAGTCGGTGTTTCTGGGAAGGGAAAACGCCCCACCATCAAACCTTAGAGATCTTTGTTTGCCAGCACTGAGTCTCAAATACATAATTTGTAGACTTGCATCCATTGATTCCTCCAGTGGTTCAGTACATTAGGAGTGATTGGCTGTAATGATTCAGCTCTGAAAGATTCATTCCCATCCTTTAATACAATAATTTTGGGGGACAGCAGTGTTCCTGGTTGCACCTCTTGTGGTTCTTTGTCCTCAAAGATTTGGGACTAATCAAACACTCCCTAATATGTCAAACCACTGTAAGTCAGTCTGAGTGTGGTTTGAGCCGGCCACAAAGTCCAGCCCTCTTTGCTTTGTGGGGTTCTCCCTCTTACACCCCATTCTTGGATTCTGACACAATATAACCTGTCTGTACCTACTTTCTCACAGCATAGATTAAAATGTTAAAGAACCTCTAGTAAAAGTTACACTTTTAGTTAAAGCCTTCATTCTAGTGGCTGGGGAATTGATGTCAGATGGAAAATGATTTCCCAGTGGTTTGGTTTTTGTAGCAAAAGTCTTCAACTTTTATGTAGATGGTCTTTGAAGTTAGAAATTGTTGTTAGACTATCAAATATTGTTTGAGGTGTCACTCAATTTTTTTTCTCCCTCTTTTTATTATGGGAATGGGATCTTAGCAAAGAATTACTGTGGTAGAAAACGAACGCCTGACTGACACTGGAAAGAAAGATGTTTACGGGGCACATACAAAGGGAATTGTTGTGGAACCAAGGCCTGTCAATATAATCTTGGTTAATTCTCCAAATGTCTGGTTTCTCACTCAAAGAAAGCAGGGTTAAATCTCCAAAGGCACCGTACTGGAATATGTCACCCATGGTGCAGAATATTTTCTGAAATGTCTTTCTGCTGGTGTAATTTCATGTTGCTGGTTTATCTGAGTCACACCCATAGTTTGAGGCAGAGGCTGTGATGGCCTTTTGGGATGCAGTTGGCTTGAACCTGCCTAGAAAAATCCACTTCCTTTCCCTTTCCTTGTTTTCTGGATGGCTTTGCCATGTGCATCTCTGGCCTCCCACCTCTGGCCCTGCACGACTCTCCCACCACTGTTTTTGTCTGGAGAAGGGCTGAGTGTGGGTCAGACCGATAGGTGGCACACAGGCAGCTCTTAACTGGGCTGAAAAAAAAATATACAAAGAGAAAATGAAAATAATAACATTCCAAATGCCACAGGAAAAGAAATCCAGTTCTGAGTTGGGTTTTTTCCCATCCTCTGTTTCTATACTTTCCCCCTGCTTTTGAAATTACAAACAGATCCGGTCATCCAAATGAGTTATTAACATTGTACTGCCTGTCCAAAAGTAAATGTGGTCTTTCTGTACAGGTATCTGCAGGACACAGGAAGTGCTGTGGTTTCTTCTGTTACCTGAATTGTTTTAGCATCTTGGGCCAGACACCAAAATCCTGCTTCACTAACAAAATCCTCCTGTCCTAAAGAGCTCACCAGCAAAGTGTGAAACAGGAAATCAGATGGTACCAGTGGTCAGAAGAGCACAGGGGAAAACTGGGACAGTGATAATCAGCATGATGGTCCTCAACAGTATCTGATTTAACAGCAAACTCTCAAAAATGAGTTATAGTGAGGTATAAGTTACCCTATTGCAGCGGACATTAGAAGGTTTACAAGCTCTAGGGAATGTCTAGTTGCCCAAAATTCCTACAGAAAATAGTGGTCTGCATTTTTACCAATGTTTCATAATATTTTCAACATCTTCAGTCTTCTTAAATAGAGCCAGTGTTCAAATCATCACCTCCTGGAGCAGAGGGCTCAACGACCTTTCCTGTGATTCCTCTTAGACTCGGATGGCCATTAAAAAACGCACGAGCCACGTAGCCACACACAGGAGACACCAGAACCTGCTTCAGACAAGCCAAGTTGCCACTGTTGAGATGTAGAGAGGTCAGAACAATCATGGAAGAAAATCTGGGTCTGGCTGATACCACCCCCACAGAACCCAAACCACAAATCCTCAGGAGCACTGCCGGAGTTTTTGTGGCATCCTCGGTGAGCCTCCTTGGGAAGGAGTGCAGTCAGACTCCGTGTATTTTCACATCTCTGAAAGCACAGGAGACAGTCAATAAAAAAGAGATGACTGTCTTGAGATTACCCCCCCTCCTCTATGTTCTGAAGGCGACAGAACGGACTGGATAGCGAGCAACCTGCTTGCCTTGGGTGCAGATGGCTTTAATTGTCATTCCCAGATGTTCTGCCTCTTGAAGGTCAAATTCACCTTGTATAAATCGGGCTGGTACCATCCAGGGGAAGCACAGACATTTTATTTGAAAAAATGTAATAAAAGAGTGTCCTTCTTTCTTATTATTTCCTTCCTTGTAAATTTAAAGGGAACAGATTGAGAGGGAGGCCCGGCTGGCACAGGTCATGGTAATGGGATATAGAAGCTTTTGTCTGGAAGATGCGTGTTCAAATCCAGCTCAATATCGCTGTGGATAGAACACTGGGGTATTTTGCCTGCTGTAGCTCAGCTGCAGGTATTAGTCCTGGATTCTCACTGCTGCAGTCGACAGTGTCTCTGTTAAAACATGGCAGTACAAAAGCTGTGCTCAAAGAGAAGGGCTGGGTGAGGCACCCACCAGGAGAGAACACGTTTCCTAAGGCCAGGCATGCAGGGAAACCAGTGATGCTCTTGTTTTGTAAAACTGTCATGTTGTGCATCTCTCCCATAAATGCGCCCATCTCCACCCCAAAACTTCGGCTGTTCGTTTCTCCCTCC
Organism: Oreocharis arfaki; assembly: GCA_013398015.1. Classification (NCBI taxonomy): domain Eukaryota; kingdom Metazoa; phylum Chordata; class Aves; order Passeriformes; family Paramythiidae; genus Oreocharis; species Oreocharis arfaki. Next base: position 352,965 of record VZRR01010232.1, on the reverse strand, counting down.
TCTCCCACCCCTGCAGGAAGTCTGGTTTGTCAGCTGACTCCGTTGGGGTTGGAAACATTTTCCTTCTGTCCAGCAGCACTGATTAGCAGACAGATGTATGTCCCCATGTTTTTGTGTCAATAATGCACAGTGTATTTTTTAAGTGTACTGTAATTAGGTGCAAACATACTGCTGTGTCGGGCATCACCAGATGGGGCTTTTACACATAGTCTGCAAAGCTTTCTTTTTTTTTTTTTTTCTTTTTAAAGGCACATGTGCAAGCTGAGACTCTGGGGAGGATGTGCTGCAGAGTTGTTTTCAGTTATTTAGGCATCTGTAGAGGCAGCTTTGGAAGCAAGACTGTTGAGTGAGTATCAAGATGTAATTTTTCTTGAGCTTGGATTAGAATCAGTTACTGAGACAGGAACCAAGCTTCAGATTTAGATGTCTTCAGATGTCTCAAGCAGCACCATGGAAGGCAGAGGCAGACAGAAATCTCTTTTAAAATCTCAGACAAAACCTGTATTTTTCCAAGATGACTGTGTATTCCCCTATCATCTTCCTGTACATACAAAGGAAATGGATTTTTGGGGTTGCAGCCTTCTCCTTTGATGGTTTCTTTGGGTAATTTTGGAAGAAAGGAATGAAGATTATACATATGATGAATGTGGATTTTAATGGAGGAACAGCTAGAAATTCTAAAGGTGATTAATTAAAGGAAAATTAAGATCCCATTAAGCAACTGTTCAGGGCAATTTCATGCTGGAAAATTTACTGATTCAAACACAGCACTTTGTAAATATAAGCCCTGAGATGAATAGGGAATTTTTCTATGTGACATTTATTCCCTAACTTTTCTTGTGGACTGAGATATTTTGCCTTCATGATCTCAGAAGTTCTGAAACCCCAGATATCTTTGATTCGTATTCCCATAGTTTATTCTCCGAGAAGATAGCACCAGAATGAGACATTTGGTGGATAATTCAAGATATTGAGGAAATAGATCAAAGATGTGTTGTGCACACCAGATCCCAGACTGAAAGTTGTGTTCAGGGCCAGAAGACTCTATTTGCTGCATGCACAGATCCTAAAGTGCTGCCTGAGCCCAGGGCTGGGAAAGTAGCAGGAAGAGAATAGCAAGGAAAAAGCAATGCAAGTAAAAGCTGAAAATCTGGTGGAAGCACCAATCCACATAAAAAGCGGTGTTATACAATTTAATGAGTGTGGTGGTATCTGCATGGGAGTGAAGCTGGGATCAAAGTGAGGCATCTTTGGATGTCCAGCAACTGGGAGAATTGGGGTTTGTTGTTCAAGTCCTTGGGCGGTATCTATGTTCCACCTTTGGTCTGTTGGCTGTGTTGGTGAACGAATGTCTGTGCAGGTGATTTGCTGGGAAGGGATGGTTTAGACCTTAGTGAAGGTCTCAGTGGTAGAATGACAGAATTATGGAACGGCCTGGGTTGGAAGGAACCTTAGAGATGATCTCGTTCCAAGTCCCTACTCATGGACCAGGACACCTTCCACTATCCCAGGCTGTTCCAAGCTTTGTCCAGTCTGGGCTTGGACACTTCCAGGGATGGGGCAGCCACAGCTTCTCTGGGCAACCTGTGCCACAGCCTCATCACCCTCAGGGGGAATAATTTTGTCCTAATATCTAATCTAAACCTGCCCTCTTTCTGTCTGAAGCCATTCTCCCTTGTCCTGTCACTACAGGTTGCTCATAGGTTGGTGCAGTGGATTCTCGTGAGTGGGGTCAGTGAGGATGAGATTTGGATGAGAGGTTCAGGAAAGAAAAAAGGAAAGAATCCCAACTGCTCCCTTGCTGCTCTTTTATGCATTCATGAGGTGAACTCTAACGCTTGGGGTGGGAGCTCTTGCTCATACCAGTTTGCCCTTAGAGCAGAGCATTCACCATGGACCACAGGTTCCTTTTCCTCCTGAGCCTCGATTCATATCAGGTAATCTACAGTGGCCAGCCTTTATTTGGAGAGGTGTCCTGAGCAGAAATGTCAGCACATGAGGGAATACAGGAGTGCTGGGGTCTGCCTAGATCAGGGTCAAGTGGTCAGTGAGCAGCCACTGCACTCACACTGCACCGGGGTTCTTAATATCTCTAACACTTGGAGCAGTGCGGGGACAGGTCGATTCTTCGTGCTCCTTGGGGACACTGATGGCTTTGCTAAACAGTCATTACTTTTCTGAGTGTTTTAAAACTGCCCTGGAAATGAACTTGCAACTTTGAAATTTTTTAAACCATCACCAGACCAGCACAGTGGTCATTGAACAGATTTGAACCTTTCTTTGGGAGGTTCCCATGCCGGGTTAACACTAGTCCCTAAAGTTCTCCAACATCTTGGCACATTAATGGTGAAACCACCACGATTTAAGCAAGCAAGGAGGAAAAGCTAGGATAGAAGGAACTAATAAGTACACAACAAAACCGTTCTGCTCAGCAGTGTCTTTGAGGGGGAGAAAAAAAAAAAGATATAAAAAACAAAAAACCCAGAAGAAACAGCTGTATCTGCCAGAAGTTAAATACACATCTGTTAAGGATGCTCTTCTCATATTTGGGGTCAGAAAAATATGTACAAATGTAGCACCTTGCTGATTGACAGAAAATCCTCAGTTCTGGCACTGAGAATCTTGTTTTCTTGACAGCACTTTGTTTTAAGGCTAGAGGCAGAAAAATGTCTTATGCTTGTCCTTAAACTGGAAGGCCCTTTGTTCAGGATACTTATACCATTTGCAGATAATGATGTGCATTGCAGTTTCAGCTGTCTGCATATGCATTTTTATGTTTTTTTATGACAGCTCTGCGTACTGAACTAAAAGGCCATTTAGAGCTGTCAGGAAGTGACAAGCATTACCCTTTACATTTACAATTCTGTTAGCATGCGTTGTCAGGTGGGCTCACCATTCCACCGACATACGATTTTCTTTGAAACCTATGTATGACTTTAATTTAATACAGCAGTCTCCAAAAAAATAGGAATAGAGAAAAAAAGAACCTTATTAAGATTTCCTTTTCCATTTATCTACTTTTTTTCTTTCGTGTAGTTCTTTTTTTCCCACTCTTCCTTTCTTTTTACTGTTTTCTTAAGCGAGAAACAGGGGAAGAGACAAAAGTAGCTGTCTAGCCTGAAATGCTGCAGCAAGCTCCTCCATTCCAGCCTGTGATGTTACATAGAAAACAGTTGATTTAGTCCATTGACTTAGGAAAAAAAATGCTACCAGCATATGCTAAATATTGAACCAAGTTGTGAAAGTAGGAAGATCAGAACACCTGTAACTTATAGTCTTTACACAAACTACAGTAGAAGTATATTATTTATTTTTTGTTAGATAGCAGTTTAATAGTCTGCCTGAGACCACTTTCCATCCCTATGGATCAATTTTGAATGCACTTGGACTGAGCTGCCCACCAGCCTTTTTTCTGCTGGCTCAGGGTGCTTTTCAATAGCTGCACCGTAGCAACCCCTCCAAGGTCCTCTCCAGCTTCCAAAATGTCACTGTCCCCCAGCTGCACTTTGAGCAGCAACTGATTTATTAATGGTTTTAACAAGATTCCACCTGAGAAAGGCCCACTCTTGTAAGCCCCAAGCATCAAAGCTAGCTCTTCTCTGCTGAACAAGGAGTCCAACAAGGTGCACACTCAAAGAGAGGGAAACAGAGGCACAAAGCTGAGAGGAAGGTTCAGCTTTATTCTCAGCTGGAGAGAAAGTGATTAGGAGCTTCCAAGTGACAATTAGATCAAAATCTCCATGTGAACAGATTTTTGGCTGTATTTTTTTATATGGTGATAATATGGATGTATTATTTAACTGCTGACGGTATGTTCAGTGCCTCACAAGCCCCAGCAGAAGATGCATCCGCAAAGAGCTTGCAGTCCAGGCAGCAGAAACTGCCTAAACTGCTCTCCCTGCACTGCATGTGTTGGTGTGATGGTTATTGAGGGTTGTGTTTGACCCACTCCCACTGCTTCAGATCAGGACATCAACTTTGTGTGGCTGGAAGGACCAGACAATATGATAAATAACACAGGCATTTTTCACTCTGGGATTTCAGTTTGTCTGTTGGGTTTGTCCTGAGGGCTTTCAGGGTGTTCTGTGCAGGGCAGCCCCAAAGTCAGGGTCATTAGCTCAGCAAATCCGTGTGTTATTGTGGGTAGTGTGGGGAGATGTGTATGGATGGGTTTGCAGTTCAAGAAGGCATCGTAAGAACTAAGGATCAGAGCACAGTGTGCTTTGGAGTAAAGCAACACATGTGGCTCCTTTGACATCGAATTCCTTTCCTGTCATTGCATACAGGCAAACCCCAAACATTATTTTTAAGCAGCTGTTTTTACACAGTCTGGCTGACACGTCTGAATCCATGTTTCTGTACTTCCTAAGCTCTTCATCTGTCTTGGATGTGCGCTACTGACGTGTTGCACACCCGGGGAGGCACAGACTCACCGATGTCATCCCTGGGCGTAAGCCACCCACCCCTCCTCCTGTGGGCCTTCATCTGCACGGTATTTTTTCCTCTTGCAGTTCGTGGGTGTGCATGTTGATTTGGAAACTTCGGGCAGGCGGTTTGATTCTGATTCTCCTGAAGTTAATGACAGTATCTTGAGTGAAATAAAGCCAGATTCTTCGGGCTTGAAGAAGGAAAACGGCAATAAATATCCAGCAGCCTCATTGAGGTAAAGCATGGTGATGTTAAATACTGAAAGAAATGCTCTGAAGGGGCTGCCGTAGTGAGGGTGAAGTGTTATTTTACAGTACACCCTCAAAGATACAGAGCCATAATATGAGCTCCTGCAACACCCCTGGGGCCACTGTGAAATTCCCATTGACCTGCAATGAGATCCCCACCTGCTCTCCTCTGAGCACAGGAGGAAAGTTAAGTAGTCCTTTAAAATTTCTGACTCTTAGTTTCTTCCCTGCTTGCAAGGAGAGGCAAGAGCTCTTTGCACCAGCCTGCCCTGCTTCTGCCTGGACTGAGACTTGCTGTACCTGAGAAAAAGGGGAATATTCCCATGTATTCGTTCCTTTTCCTCCTTTGTCACTATCTAACATTTTGCCCTAACCTGTAATACTCTGCAGGGACCAATTACATTATTCCAACATAGACATTTTCCATTAAATGCCTTTACAAGCTTTCTTTATTCTCTTCATCAACATTCTGACTTTATATCAAATTTCAGCTCCTTGCAAGCAAAGAAATAGAGTTTGTATGTGCAAATAATCCTGTGTCTGCATAGAAATGTGTATATTGTAGGCAAATATTTGTCTTTACAAGGTATCCTTTTATACGGACCAGATTCCTTCTTTGCAGGTGCCCATTCCTCAGGGCTATGAAGCACTTAATGTTTTTCTCTCTGTATTTTCCTGTGCATTTTCCTACAGGTAATTCTTACACTTCACTTATTGCTTCTCAAGAGGTATTTAGCCTGCTCCTTACCAAAGTGCTGTCATTAAATCATGGCAGTATCCACCACTTTTTACTTTGGAGACTGGACAGCATGTATTGGACACAGTTCTCCAAAACTAGCTCAGAATCATGACCTTGAGATGTGTTTTCAGAAGTCCTCCAGTGCCACTGTTTCATTCTAGTAGACACTCCAAACTTTTCAAATTGTTTCAAGATTTTATTTATCAGAAGAGAGATTTCTCTGTTCGGAGTTAAAACCTTCCCTCCATACTTTTTTTCTGGATATTTTAATGAGATCTTTTTGATGTGATCAACTATCACCCAGCAGGACACAGAGGAGGGCAGGAGGCTCTGAGCAGCTCCCTCTCTCCATGAATATGTGGGGAAGCAAAGGGAAGAGGGGACTGTGAGTGTAGCTCTGACATGAGAAACCTTGTAATAAACTCAGTATCAGGGTAAGCCAGGAGGTGCTTTGGAATACTGGACATTTGAGAGTCTCCATTGCCCAGTGTGGACAGGGCACTGGTCATCTGAGAGCTGGCCACCCTTTAGATGAGGCTCAGAGAGATTCCCAGAAGGCTTTTCTCAGACCAGACTAAAGTCCCAGAGGGAAAGGACTCTGACTGAAGAGTCCTTCCCTTCTTGATTCTTCCTGTTGCTTCCACAGGCTGGGGTAGCCCTAAGAGTGTTTTGCAAGGATGAGGACATCCTCCAAGTAAGACTGAGACTGAAATAATTAACATTTCATGCAAGTTCACTAAAAGTCAGGGTTCTCTTTTACTGCTGACCCACCAAAGATCAGAATCTTAAGTTAAGGCTTTTTGTGACCGGGCCCTTTGTGACATCTCAATCTATTACAGATAAGTTGTAATTTTAATTACATTTCATTTTTACAGGGAGGCACCCATAAACTGTCAAATACACACATAAACAGTGATGATGACTCAGTTATAAAGATGTTATATGATCTTTTCTGTTGGAGACATCAGTTAACTTTCATGAAGTGTGGGGGATTTTTTGCAGAAAATCTGAATTATTCACAGGCTCTCGATGGGATCATAGGAATTGCCATGGTGGATCAGATTGCTTGTCCGTCTAGTTCAGTAACCTGTCTCTCACAGTGAGGAGTACAAGACAAGACATTTCAGAGAAGGATCCAAGAAACCTCAGGGACAGCAGCCATGGGATGACCTGCCCATGGGGAAAATGTCTTCTTCCCTACCTTCCCCTTCGGCAGCTGGTGGGTTGTATTTGCCCTGAGGCAGGATGGCTTGTATCACGTATTCAGATTTAATCCCATTATTTTTATTTGTTATTTGGATTGCAGCAGTTTCTAGAGGAAGTCAGCTGGGTCAGGTCCCCTGGTTGTAGGCGCTGTACAAACACAGGGAAAATGACAGTCCTTGCATAATGCCATTGTAGCTGCTCTCATTACCCATATTGTCATCTCTACATATTCATTGTTTAAGCTTACTCTGGAGTTGCTTCAGCAGCTCAGAGAAATTAATCTTGCTCTTTCTGCAGGACTCCTTAAGTCCTGATGGGGTTTGTTCATAAACCATTGGTTACAGATTTCCTTATGGAAGGTGGAGCAGAAGCAGCACCCCAGCAGCGGAAGTGCTTTAGCCCTTCTGAAAGTTTATTGGTCTGAATTAAAGAAGGAGGAAAACACCTGACCCCAAAAGCTGTGTTGACCTTCACTCTCTCCAGGAACCTCTTTTCTCCTCTGTAACATGTGCTGAATTCTAAAGCTGAAGTGATATTTGCTGCAATACCCGACACTTCCCTCTCTCTTCACTTGCATTAAGACATTAATGCCTTGCACTCAGTCTTGTTTTCTTTCTGCACCTCCTTTTGCACAAAACTTGTAACCTTGTTCTAAAGCTGCTGTTTGATATCTTTATGCCACTATCTAGAAAAAGATGCTTTAGCTTCTTTTATCTACAGCCATTGTCCAAGTATTCTGCAAAAGGATCCCAATGGAGGGCTCTGAAAATCCATTAGGAAGTTGTCCACAGGTAAAGCTTTGTGAGAAGGCAACAGCTCTACTGCACTGCCAGTTCCTTCAGAGAAAATCACCCTTCCTAAGGGTGTGTGCATCCATTTTCAGAATAAGAAGGGAAGTGGATTTTGGTTGGGTTTTGGGTTGGTTCTGTTTCATTTTGGTTTTGTTGAATATTATGCGTGCAGAGAGCTGGTGAAGCCGTCCCCTGCCTTTTCACTGTCATTATGTCTTTTGTAAATGGTGAGCATTTGCAAACCTTTATTTCCTATCTGAATTTCAATTCAGTTATCAAAAGAAAGAAATTGAGCTCAAAGCTTCAAATCATAACAAGTACAAAGAAGATCTAAAATATTTTAGATACGATTTGTACTGGGGGGAAGGATAGAAATGAAGTCTGAGAGGCACAAACTCCTGCAGTGGCTGTAAAATTCCCCTTCAGAGTAAAAGGGGGAAGTGAAAAAGTCATTCTTCAAACTCCCTGGAGCTTTTCCCCCCACATGAAATTTCAGCAGATTCTGAGCATCAAGCGCACAGACAGCAAATGATTATTTTATAGGTTTACTCATTAAATGACGTGTATCTCCACAGCTTGTCAGAGCAATTAGAGTAACAGATAAGATGGCTGAAGACCCCTCGATTTTGAAACAAAAGGTTGGCATGATGCTCAGAGAGCAGCCCTGGAGTGTCTCCCCTGGGACTCTCTCCAGGAGTGTGTGTGGATGCTCGGGATGCGGCGGCGGGCACGGCTTCCCCGGGATAACGCGGTCACGGGAACGTGCACTTCTGCTCAATTATTGCTCTTCAGGTCAGCCTGCACCTAGGCAGAATAATGGCTCAGCCTTTCTGCATGAAGTGGCTGTGTCCAGCCTCACTCACCTGTCACGAGAGCAGGGGCAGCAGGGTAGAGAAAGAATTGGCATTGCTGATGGGTCCGGGATGCTCTGGGTGGGGACAAACACAGTAAAACCTTTATTTGCTCTGAAAGACTTGCTCTCTGTTTGCATTTGTATTTCATTTCTGCCTGCCCATTTTCAGGCACTGTTCTATTTATATCCACCTCTTTTGGGAAGCAGAAAATTGCTTTACTTGGACCTTTCAATCATGATCTTTTCCATATGGGTTGATCTTTGCAATTTTCCAAGCACAGGTAACTCCTCCTGCAACAGCCAGAACTTCTGTGCGGAGGCATTTTGTTGTAAGGAGAGATCCAAAAGTCTGCTGCAAACGGTGGCCAAGCACAGCCTTCAGTAGTCTCTCCTTTTGTCCTTTGGAACAACAGATTGGCACACTAAATTTACTATGTGGGGTGTTCCTAATGGGTCCCATGCTCGCAGATTGCCTCGCTGATGTAAAACAGAAATTTCTGCGCTGTGATCTAAGAATTAGCACTATTTATTTGTATGCTGCAGCAGCCTCAGCCCTGGGCTAAATTCAAGGTCCCGCTGTGATAAGGGCCAGGCGAGCACAGTGTCAACCTGAGTTGCCCCAAGGATCTGCAGCCGAAGGGAGAAGATGGAGCCAGGGCTGGAGCAAGGCTTGCTGGTGGTCTTGAGAGCACTTGCTGGAGTTCCTCAAAGCTGATTGATCACCCAGTGCTGGCAGGCCTCCTCCTTTCCAGCTGGTAAATGTCATTAAAAGACAGCTATAAATACATTAAATACTTTCCTAATATTACTTTTCCATGTGATCCGCTGCTGCTGTTGCTGCAGGGAAGCTGATCAAGAATGTGAGAGGAGGTGATCTCTGCAGCTCTGGGAAGGAGGAGGGATGCCCAGCCCAGCCCAGCCCCACCATTCAGCCCTGATCCACATGGCACAATTACCTGGGAAGGCAGGGCATTAGTGAAGGAACATTTGCCTGTTGGTTACTACTCATTGATTACTCAAGACAAAAAAAAAACTTGGCTCTGGGTCTTTGCTCAGCAAATTATGTCATTCTCCTTCACAAAAGGGAGAGCTTGCAGTACAGTTTCTAAATTAAAGCTGGTGTTTCAAAATTAAAAGCAGACAGGGCAGATGTGCCTAGGAGAAATTTATATCCTTATCTTTGGGGAATCAGCTAATCGCTCTGCCAGGACTTCAAATCAGCCTTTCCCTATGTAGGACTTGATTGCACCACACCTATACAAGCCACATCGAATAACGTGGAATTAAAATGTTACCAGATATTTCCTTAACTTTGCCACGTGAAAAATGAGGGCAAATGCTGATGAAGCCCAGAAATTCCAGGGCTCCAACAACATGATTTAATATTACTCAGCATGATTTTGCAAAGAAAGAGAGAGTTCAGAGTCCAGGCGATCATCTTGAGCTTAATAGGCAGACATGTAAGATACTAAAAGATTGATTAGAACCATCTGAAACTGGAACATATAGTATTACTGATAATTCCTGCAGAGATATTGCAAGGCAGACACACTTGTTTCGGATCCCAGGTACACTCTAGCGACGCTATATTGTTCTACAGTAAAACTTGGCCAGAGAAGGTCAAAAAAAAGTCATTCTTCTCCTCTTTTGCCCCAAAACAGTCATTTTATGGAAGACAATAAAAATGAGAATCTGCTCTCAGTTTGCAGAATTCAGAATGGACTCATTTTCCATTTCTGTTATACTTTCCCATGTTTTCCCTTTTAAGAGTTGCCTAATCCAATTTAGGGTTCATTAGTGAATTGGGATATAAGGATGATAAAAATATTAATAAAATCTGAAACATTCACTAAAATAGGATCTTTTAATAAGGTCAAATATATTTGGAAATTGTTTAACTTTCTATAAACGTCATGTTATATTCTAAGAAAGAAATTACTTTTTCAAACCTTTGCCAAGACCCTTGCCTGGCTTATATATCACTGTGTAAGTACATAAATAAAAATACAGTTAATAACATGTAGATGCGCATTTGTTGGCTTCTGATGTTAAACTTCAGCTCCTCTTGCTGTAGGTGGCTGCTGGTTGGAAATGGTGGGAGTCCAAAATATCTCTTGATTAACTTTCAGTGCAGACCCCAGCAGGTCTGATCTGCAACCCCTGCAAAGGATGAGGCTTTGCCCTTTGTTTTGAGCATATACTGCCTATGCATCCCATGTTTTATTAAAAAAAAAAAAAAAAGATTAATTTTTTCCTGTACTTTAAAAATTATTTAGACTGTTCTTAAAATCTCGCCTTGAAAGTTGTGTAGACTTAGCTCTCTGTCAGGGTTGACAGAGGGTGAAGAAAAGCACTAATGCATTTTAAACACATCTAAAAGAGCTTCTTTATACAGTAAAGATATCACAGCTTTAAAGGCAGTTAGCTCAGACCCTTTCTGGGAATCTCTCCTTTTCAATAATATAAAGTTTGGTGAAGTTTCTAACCCCGCCATTTCATGAGAATTTGAATTGTAAATCTGTTCCTGCTTCGGGAGTCAGACTAAATAATCCAGCCGTGGGCCCCCGGCCAGTGTGAGTGCTGGGAGGGGAAATGTTACTGTTAAAAGATGAAAAAAAAAAAAAGGAACTATTTCTCCAGCGGGTGTTTTTATTATTTTTATTTTATTTTTAAACGGCAGCTGTGTGAATCTGCTGATGGGTTTGGAAAGCTGGAAGTGGCCCTTGGGGAATGGGTTTTGTGAGCAGCGTGCAGGTGGAGAGAAGGGCCTGTGGAGCCCTGTGTGCTCCCAGCACCCAAAACCACACCTTGCCATCGGGTTATGCTCCTAGATGTGCCTCTCTGTCACCTCCATCCCTAGATCTGCACCAGGACCTTTGGCACATGCCAAAAGATCCCCCAAGCCCTCTTCTGCCCCAGAGCAAGCAGCTGTAATTGAGCTGCCTGTGCCTGGTGACAGCTTCTGGCAGTGCCTGGTGCCCCAGATGGGGCTTTTCTTGGCAGGCTGAGGGCTGGCCCTGCTCCTGGTTTTTTCTGGAGTGTGCAGGTCCCTGTGAACAACCCCGGCTCTATGGGAACCCCTGCCGCCTTCTCCGGGTCTTTGGAAGCACAGGATTCTGGACCATGCTGGTGCTTGGGTGTGCTCAGAGCAGGGACAGCAGCCCAGTGTGGTTTGAGCTCTTTGGGATGCAGCCCAGCAGCAGCTCCAGCGTAAGGAGTGGCTGAGCTCCCTTGCAGCAGATGTCAGGGTACTGCAAGTACCTTCCTGTGCCAGTGAAGGGCCAGGGGATGAGCAGAGTCCCTGCCCTCTGTGGCTCCAGTGGAGACAGCACAGAGATGTGCACATGGCACGGATCACGGGCAGCTAGCTCCTGCCAGCAAGCCAACCAGCACTTCACTGATAGCTTAGGAATGTTCGTGGTGGTGAAGATGCCCAAAAATCCTTGAGCCAATGGGACCTTTAATCCCAGGCAGCAACTGCTCCTCCCTAGGATCAATCTGCTGATGTTGCTGAAGTACATCCACAGAGCTGCAGCTGTTTTATGTTTGGTTTTGGTTCGTTTTTTAAGGGCTTTTCATCACCAGGAGAACTGTCAGTAGGGCTGCTGTGAGCACAGGAGAAGTGCAGTCACCCAGCTCTACAGCGTGAGCACTGACTGCTCCTGCTGGCAGCGAGACAGGCTTCAGAAGCCACAGCATGCAAACCCTGGGGCACTGTGCCTCCTGTTTCATCCTTCAGTCTAGGAGAGGGGAGGCGTCCGACTGAAGTCTGATGGGAAGAATGCACATGCCCTTCGAGCAGGCAACTAAACTCTGCCAAGCCTTGCAGGCTCGGGAGGATGCGGGTACAACACAGACAGTGGAGGTGGGGGAAAACACCCTTCCCGAGCCCCAGTGTGTCTGGAACACACAGGGCTGAGGACGAAATGGAGCTATCGTGCCAGGCTGAAGGGGCAGTTTACGTGCTGGTGACTGTGATGCTGCAAGTCACCCCATGGCCCCTCTGCTCCTTCAGCTGCAGGGTTGGGTTGGGCAGGGCTGGTTGGGGGTAGTCAGGGCAGAGCAAGCACCCCTGCCTGAGGATGCTGTGCTAGCCTGTTCTTGACCTCCACGAAGATCAGGTGTGATGCAGTGGTTGGTCACGTCCTGCTCATTCGCTACCTGAGAGACCTGAAGCGTGACATAAATCAGACCAGCCTTAAGGAGCCCTAACTTACACTGGGACTGAGACTGTCCCTTGCATGGGACAAGATGTAGGGAGTTTATAGGCAGCTCTCAGTTCTGTGGTCCTGCCTTCCATCTCTCAGCGCTGTCTCCAGAAAGGAGGATTTGGACAGCAGAGGGGTAATTTTAGACCAGAAGGACTTCTCCGAACTCATAGGACTGTGCTGTTTTCCTAGTTGTGTTAGCTGGTTTTGGATAACAATATTATTTGCCACTGGTCTTCTGGGAGTGCCACCAACATCATTAATCAAAACCCCACGCTGCTTACTGGTACCGAAGTATCTGCACTGCATCATCAATCATAAATGCAGCGAAGGGTGGCTCTGGATACCTAAAGAGAGCGAGAGATTACACTGTGAGGTGAGAGGAAGGAGAAGGGAAGAGGCTTAATTATCCAGTGGTCTTTGGTCCATCACTCGCATTGGAAACACCTCTACAGCTCTATTTCGGTTGTATCTCCCTTTTAAATCTTTGTAAACAGCAGTTAAGACAGAAGCCTTCAATCCGCCGTGCAGGGTACCCCACTGCTTCTCGAGCTATTATTTTAATAAGGCCTATTTTACAATTAAGGCACCATGGGCTTTAAATTACATATAAAATAAAATGTGGAAATTGAAGCATTAAGCGCGTGGCTGCCGTCGGAGGCTGAGCAGCCTCGCATTAAGCAGCTGCCTGTGCTTAAACGAGGAGACAGGAGGGAGAGGGTGTGTGCTGCGCAAGGAGAGGAGCAACAGCCCCTGGCCTCTGGGGAAGGCGCTGCCTTGGGTATCGCCCGGGGCTGTGCTTCCCTTCGGATTGGGCTGGGTGGGGACCCCATAGAGGTGTTTTTTGCCCTTGCCCTCCTGCTGCAGCTCCGGCAGTGCCTGGCACAGCCTCGTAAAGCCCCGCGGTTCGGGTTACGCTCGCTGCCGTTGCCACAGTCCGCTGTGATGTGAGGAGCGACTCCCGCTCCAGATGGTTGTAAAGGTTAACGAGGAATTTATGCAGAGCTATATACAAATCAGACTGAATCTTCTGGCTGAGAACAACAAGCCGCCGACATAAATTCACTTTTCTGAACATATGTAGCTTGGTCACTAAGGGAAACTGGAGAATGGCAAGCTGCTCTGCAGAACGTCACCTCTCGCTGCCGCAGCGGCGGGGAAGGAACAGCACTGCCCGTGGCACAGGAGGGGTCCTGGGGCTCTGGGGCTGCTGCAAAACACCCCTTTCACCTGGAGCCCGGGACTCAGCCTCAGATGTGAGATGGGCAGGGGTCAGGAGACACGTGGCTTGTGTCACCAGGACCAGCGCAGAGGTCAGAGTCTCATGCGTACTCCTCAGGTGGCACTGCCCTGGAGTCAAAACCATCCCAAGGAGGCTCTTTCCTCAGGCAGGACGTACCCCTCAAATGAGGGGCAAGGAGCTGGTTCTGGTTCAGAGCAGGAGCTCCAGGCTTTCACCCCTCACTGGTAAAAGACTCCGGCGTCTCCTGGAGGCACCAGGAACGCAGGAGCCACTTTCTCTTCCTGTGTGTGCACAGATCCGTGAGGAAGGTAACAGCTGGTTCAGCAAAGATAAAATTTTAAAACTTACAGAATTTAAATTTCCAGTGAGCACCTGGGAAATGCTTTGTTAATGGCAAGCAGGCACAGCCTTGCACAGCCATATCCCCTGCTGGCCCTTACAGACTATATCTGCCTCTCTGTATACAGAGCGCACGGATGTTCCTGTGCCAGAGGCTCAGGGAAACTCCATCACCTCTGGAAGGCGGCCCAGGTCCCACACATCTGTCCTGGCTGTTCTATTTTCCTTCTCTTCACCAAGTATATTACCTCAGGGCATTTGTCTGCCACCCTGCTGATCCAAAACCTCCCTCACTCCTCCCAGAAACAATGCTTGTGATGGCATGGGACTTATGTTGGGACTTATGTTTTCATTTATTTGTCTATTTTTAAAGTTATAAACGGATCAAAACAGGATGCAGCAGAGGCAGCTAAAGAGTTTCCCAGTTGTCTTATGGCATTCAGGAGCTGGTTACTTTGGGGACAGGGTAACCAGCTGGAATTTAACCTCAGGATTGTGTCATTTCCGCAAGAGCAGGGCAAGGAGAGAGCAGCCTTTTGCTTTGCCTCCTTTGGATTTATCTACATCATGAAAATGTTGGCAAACAGTCTTCCCACTGAAAAAGAAATGAGCATGTTTGTGCCTTCTGCTAGGTAGTAGGACATAAATAGTGATACGTTTTTTGTGTTTCACAAACTTAGTAGTGTATAATTCTTAATTTTTCTAGGCATTTTAACTTAATGCCTCAAGTGCTTTATTGAATTAACCTCTGCTTACTTAAACTTTCAGGATCTCCTGTTTACAGTTGTCCCCCATGCCGTGCATGCAGCAGAACGGGCCTGCCAGTACTTTCTTGTGGGGGTCTTTCTGTGGCTGCAGGGTATTGACTGGCTGAGCCAGTGGGATGATGCCTGGAGGCTTTACTGTGACTCACAGGTGATGAAAATGTTCAGTCCAAGATTTCCCTCCCGATCTCCTTCGCCTCATACAATAATCTGTACAGGCAGGAACCTTCTGAGCCTGTTTTCAAGCCCATGTTCCCAACACACTGACCTTCCTCCCTCATGTTTAGGCTTTTCCAGCCCCTCTGCAGCTCTTCCTGTTCAGTGTCCCTTCCTGCCCTGCAGTCCTGTCTCACTCACCCTGGCATGGAGCATCACTGGGGTCTGTGGTTATACATGGGACCGACACGATTACAGACCCAGCGCTGACCATCAGCACAGGAAAAAATTTCAGTCTCTGTGCCTGAGACTGAGAAAAGCCTCCCACGACCACACAAGCTGTTTATTATTGTACAGCGCTCTGGGCCACAAATCAGATTCATAAAGAGCCCAACTCCACCCTGTCTGGGCTCACAAGGCTTTTCTGGCAGCATCTCTGTCATTTGGAGATGGGCTGGGGGCAGCCTGGAGAAGGTTCCCTGCTCGCAAAGAGGCACCTCCAGCGGGAGTCTCTTCCCCAGGAGTCCATGGCTGACCACAGGTAGCTCTGCCCCTCCTTTCTCTGCCACTTTTCCTCTTTTGCTTCTAAAGGAAACAACAGACTCCATTAAATACCCAACAGCCCTGGCTCCCTCCTCTGGAGTGGTGAGCCCAGGCAAGTTTCCAGTGGCCAGCATTTCCAAGCACACTCCAATTTACCAGGCTTGTCAACCCAAACAAGACTCAGGCTTTCCTTCTGCAATATTAAAATTAATAAAAAAAAATCATAAATCCTCCTGGCACTGCTGGCTCACACCACTAAGCTATTCCATGCCAGCCCTATTGTTAAACTGTAAGCATCAGTTTCAATACTGTAATAAAATACTGCATTTGAAATTTTACTGTTCCCCATTAACCTCTTTTCTCCCTCTCTCCCCCACCTATTACATCATCCCTCTCTCTTCTCCAGCCTGACATTGCTCTGACATAAAACTTGAAACTTCCGCACCTTTCACTTTTCCGTTCTTCCCCTCTCTTTCAGAGCCTTTAGCTGTCACTTGTGCAATAGAACAGCTGAGCCAAAGCAGTAAAGTGCTACATACCATCCCTGAACAGCCTGAGCAAGTTTTCAAGGCATCCATGCCAAATACCACTGCTTCCCACACTCACACACACATACCCCATCTTGTCCCCAGCCTTGATTCTACCCAGTGCATTGACTTAAAACCCAGATTTTTCTCTCTGTGCGTGCGTTGTCAGCCAGTCTGAAAACAAGCCTCTTTCACAACTTCTCCTGCCAAGGGAGTGTTGTTCTTCTTTCTATTTAGTTGTTCTTTCTGCATGAATTGCCAGGTTTTTACTTAGGCAAGGCACCAGACATGTTATTCCCAGGGACGCCCTGCTTGAGGATGTCTTGTGGTCCCCCAGGACCTCCTCAAATGGCAACTTCATTGAGCTCTATCCGAATCCATCAGCATGTCATGCATCAGTTCTCTCCATCCACCAGACTCTTTCTTCATTGAAATCAGTGGAGCTTCCACAGGACCTAGGCCAGTGTCTGTTGGTTGGGATCTCCATGAATGATCTTGTTTCACTTGTCCCCTCCTTCTCCCCACTCCTCTTACTTGTCTAGTAGGAACCACGTGTAAGGGCAGGCAGGGGTAGCACTGCAGCACCAAGCCAAGAGGACACTTTTCCAGTCCCTGCACAATGATCCAGTTGGCCAAATGCAGTGGAAATACTGCAACTGACATACAATTTCAGGACACATTGCCATGGACTTTGCTGGTTTTTGTGTGATGAGAGTCTCCTGTGCCCTTTCAGCAGCTGAGGAATCCAAAGATAGATGTGGGCCAAAGAACAGAAATGGTCTAAGAGGTGTAAAAAGTGGTTCTGAACGATGGTTGAGTGGTGTTTTTATGTTCCAGTAGTTGCATGGATGTTCACTGTTGGGACCTAACCGCTCTCTGGGATTGTCCACCCATGTGGATCTGTTCCATCCTTTTCTTGCAGACACAAGAGCAGGGACAGGAGGGGCAGCAGTTTGCCTTGGGTGCCCGAGTGTGTGACAGGGTGAGGGTGCCCATGATGAGGGTGCTGCTGCCCCAGGGGCTGTCCCCAGCCTCCCTCCCTTCTCAGCCAGCCTGGCTGCCATGGCCATGTTACGAAAAAGTCACACCATAACCCCAACCTCAGAATATGCTCTGACACCAGCAACAACGAAGAGCTTGTCAAAGTGCTGAACTGAGTATTTTTCTATTTTGTGGGGAAAAATTGGGGGTTTTATTTATTTTTTTTTTAAACTTTACCTCCTCTGATTGGTTCTCTACCACTTTTGGTGTCAAATAAGAAGACAGCCGTTTTTAAACGGCTGCTATTTGAGTTTTGTTTATCCTGCATAATAATGAGAATTTCTGATTTTTTTTCTTGTGTGAGAGCTGGGAATGTTGAAGACTGGCTGTATTGTGAGCTCTCCCCATTCCTGCTTTTTATACACACACACACACACACACACAGAGACAGAGTCTCACTGATCCGCCAGTGATCTCGAGCCTACCTAGACGGACCAGGCTCTCTAGGGATGTGTCTGCTGCATCCGCCTCAGGCTTTTCCTGAAGAGAGACAACTAATTGGCAAAAATTATGTTGCATTACGTGTGGTGGCTCTGTGATGTGGACTGCTGCGTGAGGCCTCCCAAACTCGCTGCAAACGCTGTGAGGGCTTGCAAAGCGTGGAGCCAACGGGGCAGATGTTTGTGCTTTCCATCCTGAGGTGGAGGATTTGAAAGAATTGGGCCGGTGGTTCCAAGCGTGCTTCACGATTAATTCATGAATGAGCCCAGCATGTGAGCTACACTGTTAACATTGGGGCTGACAACAGACATCCAGGCTTTTCTAATGCCCTAATTGATAAGTTTACTTTTAGAGGCTCAAGGGCCTTGTTTACCTTTCAGAGTTTCAGTCCACACACTGTTTTTATTCTGGGTGGAAAGCAGTGCTTTGACATCCAGGGTGAACTTAGCTACCTGCATGTGTGTGTTTAGCTTGCTTTGCTTTGCTTCCAAAGCTCCCCAAGGGTGCAGAGGAGAGAGGGGGAGAAGAAGAAGAAGGCGGTGACTCTCAGATTAATTACAGATGCTGGGTTAACTGCAAAAAGCAGCAGAGAAGGAGGAAGCAGGGGAACAGAGTCTGACCTCATCCACTCTTTTTTCCAAAAGAAATTTGCAGGTAGGCTGTCACAGGGAGGCTGAGAGTAAGACCCCAGCACTGCTCTGCTGGTTGCAGCAGAGGATGCCAATTCACACGGGCTGAGGTTTAGCCCACAAAGGTTTCATAGCCTGTAAATATAATTTAAGGCGATGGGGGAGGAACCATATGTTTGGGAAAAGGGACAGCTTCCCTCCAAACAAACAAATATTGCAACTAACCTAAAACCAGCAAAAATGGGTTATGTGGCTCCTCGGTTGCTTTGAATGATATGGCACGAGGATATTTTGTCCTCACGTGAGGCTTGTCCCACGTCTCTGACCAGTTGTGGCTGAGCAAGGGGACATTTCAGAATTTATTTTCTTTCAGTTGGTTCCAACCAGATTGCCCACGCTCTGCTCAATGTAGTGCCTGCTGGAGAAGTGGGACGAATATTCAGTCACATTAAAAATAAACCCAGAAATAGCAGCTTATAAATTTGGATTTTTTTCTCCTATTATTATTTATGGGTGAATCCTGTCAGAGGCATAAATGCAATATCTTTGTAGGCCGATGCTGGGCTTTATATCAAAGGGGTTCCAACATATACTTCACGTACTCAGCTGCAACTATTATAAGCTATTTCATGTACAGCTAGAGACAAATGATCTCTCCCATGTTTGTCTTAACTTATAAAATGTAGTTGGGTTGCTTGAATTCACTTCCAAACCTCCTGCATGAGGGGAGGGGGCAGAAGATTTATACCCCTGTAATATAATCAATTCTAAGCATATCTTTAGACAAATAATTTAGAAATCCGTGCAACAAGAAACACCTCTATTAATTTCAGGATACACCGTTTCATGCATTTTTATGTGCATTGAAGAAAGGGATTAAATTTTATAAAATAAAAGCCCTTTCTCTGTTAAGAAAGCAAATTCTAACAAGAACATTTTGAAATAAAATCCCAGAAGGCAACAATCCCTCCGACAATTAAACTGGGAGAAGGTCCCCTGAGGGCAGACCAACAGAATTTAGTAAAAATAATTGCCGTGCTGGGTCCTTGCTCTATTTTAGCTGAGTATAAGCAGACACACAAAAAATAACCCACTGAGAACAAGAACATTCCTACACGAAGCAGGCGAACAACAGAGCCGTGTAACTACCTGGCCACACCACTCGGCTTTTGCTGGCACGCAACACGGATTTTTATACTTCAGCCAATATAAAATAACAATCAGGCTATTTACAAGGCTCTGCCAAATATTAACCTTATATCCAATTCTCTTCAAACCTTTCAAAGTCTCTAATGTGAACCATGCAAGTTCCTCATTACTTGATCATATTCTGTAACTGCGATGTTATGGGCTAGTTATATTTTTTAAAAGATGGTGTGTTTATGCAAAGATAATGATGCGGTGCATTTTATGCTGAAAAACTCAATAATTAATTAATTTATAATCCCCCTTACTCTTCACCCCCCTCCCTCCCAAAAGAATAAAATAAAAGATTAATTCGCTGGAGAACACAGGTTCATGTTTGCCCTTAAGACAGAGCACAAAATTACTTTAGCATGTGTACAGTGGTTAAAGCAAGTTAGATGTGTGCATGTCCACAGCCAGGTGAGAGCTATTGTGAAAGGGAGTTGGGAATGAAGAAAGCCTAGAGGTAGCTCTTGAAAACTGAAGGTTGCCTCCAAAAAGCAACACTGGGTTTGCAAGGAGATATCCACGGTGATAAATTGTGAGAAAAAGGCTTTGTCTCTGGTGTAGGAAAGGGGCAGAAGGATGGTGGGAGGAGGAGGAGGGGGCATGGAGTGATCCTTTAGCCTCTCTTCTGTGTCAGACATGCATCCCTGGACTTTAAAAAAGTAATTTCTGCCTGGCTCAATTTTCTGTCGTGGTCCCTTGGAGCTCTTTAGTTATTTAAGGGGATTGTTTGTGGTAGAGAAGGGAGAGTGGGGCTGTGGGGGGCTCTTGCCTGTCCTTCGCAGGGCTGGGCACTCTGAGGTGACCTGGACAGTGCGTGGCCTCAGCTGGTCCCACACTGCTCCAACAGCCCCAGTGCTGGTGCTGGAGCCATCCAGGTGCCCAGGAAGCTGCCCTGGCCACTCATGGGCTGGCTCTGTGCCCTCCTGGCACAGCCTGAAACCGGGATCCCTCACCCTGTGCAGGGAGTGCTTCTTCCCACAGCTCAGTGAGATCTTTCTAATTTGGCTCCTCTTTTCCCTCTAAACATCTGCAAAGATCATTTTGGATATAGTCCGCACTGAATACTGGGTTTCTTATTTTAAAGGGAGCCTTTAAGTCTATTTTTTTTTAGACACATTTTTACCAGCGCTACTTTTAACAATAGGTTACCAGATCCATCACACAATCTGACTAAAAGCCCGTATTTATTTCCCTAATTTTATAAACATTTAATAGGTCCTTATTAAACACATCAGCCAGCATGATTTAATAACACAATCAGTCTAGAAGTTTAAGAAAATTGAAAACAGGATTTGAATGTAATACAGCCACAATTACCGGAGATTATAGGCAATCATTTCCATATGTCTGCAATGGGGAGCTGCTAATCTCTGTTTGCGTGGAGGTGATTTCCTCTGGAACACTTCCCAGCCTTCAACAGCGCTAGTGCTGAACAAATTAGATTTGAAAGTCCCCAATTTTATGACTAAGGTAATATACTCTGTGTATTTAGAGAAACACTGATTTCCTATTTTAACTGGCTTCCAAATGCTGGACAGAGACCTCAGCTTCATTTAGTTTGGCTCTGCTAGGTATATGGTAAAGATTTTTTTTTTTTTTTTTAAGGGTCAGCACATGTATTTTTGGGTGTCTCAAAGACACACCGCAAGCTCCCTCCATCCACAGGAGCAAGAGAGTTAGCATCCAGTGACATCATGGCTGAGGAATGTGCAGCAATTAGCCCTGCAGTACTGCAGGCAGCCTATAGCCAGGGGACAAGCAGCTCCCTCCTGCTAAACTTTAGGAGTCCTAACACCTTATTCCCTGACCTACCGCTTATGAGATCCTGAATAGCGTCACTTGTGTTTTGTGGGAATTCATCTGGTAAACTGGGCTTTTTGTGCCTGGCCTTGGCTCAGCTTTGGCAGTTACTGTTGAAAACAGGGCTGCTGTTGGGAAAGATTTCCTGTGCGGAGCAGCCAGGAGCTGGGCTGGTTTCAATAGGAGCCAGTGACCGGTGGAGATGGGAGAGCTGCAGGGAATTCAGAGCTTTGGGTGTGCCAGGCACTTGGGGGATGTCAGGAGCCCGCCTGGCCTGGTGGTGTCCGAGGCATTTTCAGAATTTATTCTGTCACATGATTAACGTTTATGAAATGTTTGTGTCAGAGCTGTAGCAGAGAACTCTGAGTAAGGCAGAAAAGAAATCTGTGGTACCCAGTAATGAGAGAAGAGCAGAGGAAGCAGTGGATTCCCTGTGCACAGCACACATTTGTGGCATCACTTGTTTCACCTCCCTGGTGCTGAGCCACGGTGTTGATGAGAGCCTTGAATGAGCCTTGGGAGAGAGACAGAGATGGCTCTGCTGGGGAGAAGGGAGGATGCACAGGCAGCTGAGTGTCTGGTGCTCTTATCTGGTGAGTGCTTATATTTGTGACGCTCGCAGCATTCTTGTGCTGTTACAAGAGCCTTTCTTCGTGGGATCTGGCCCTGCAGACTGAGAATGTCCCTCCTCTATTTCACTAAATCAGAAAGATGATACTTGTGCACTGGTCTAGGAAATGATAAAGTGGATGTTCCTGCTGGAAAGGCTCATTTGTGCCAAGATTATCTTTCTCAGCTGAAGAAGGGAAAAGTGGCCTTTAACAGCCCTAAGCCAGGACTTCAGCGTGGGCTTAACTCCATCATTGTTCAAGAAAGCGCTCAGGCATGTATCTGATATAAAACACATGCTTGATTCACCTTGCCTTCATTCAAGGGGCAGAGCAACACATGATGTCTGGACACTGACTTGGCTAAAAATGGCACATCCTCTCTCAGCCAAGCACATAAGGGCTTTCCTGAATTGGAACCCTAATCTTATATTTAGGTTATATTTTAATTTATTGATTTTGGTCTTACAAAAAGTTAGTAAACTCAGGCTGAAAATCTGAAAGAGTGAAAGAAAAAACGTTCTCACACTATTGTTGCTAAAAAGCCCACAACAAAACAAAAGACCCCCCCTAAAAAATGACCCAGAAAAAAACAACACATAGTGTGGAAATGCACGCAGATTAGGAGTTGGGTTATGGCATTTGTGAGCAAACTTTTAAGACCAGAGTTTAGCACTTTTCAACTGCAGCAGGGAATTCACTAAAGGGAATTTCGCTGCCTGTTGTTCCAATATGACTGTAATGGAAGTGACGAATTCCGAGGTATCAGGGTGACATTATGACATAAAACCTGCCATAGGCCAACCTTGGACATAACAGCTGACCCAGACTGAAATTTTATCCAATGAATTAAACAATGACATGGTTAAGTAGATAGAGGTATTAGGTGTGTCCTTCTCATTTCCAGAAAGTACAGAACAAACCTGAACACCTACCACCATATCCGTTTGCAAAGTTTGCTTCTATGATCTGCCTTCATCCTGGTTAGACCGAAAGGAAAAGAACACATTGGCAATTGTAATAAAATAAATGTACAATCCCTGCACATTACTGCCTTTGTAGTTGCTTTTACCCTGAAAAAGCCCAGCTCTAGTGCACAGTATATTTTTCATCATAAACTTGCTCGTGTATGCATTCCAGATGGCGTGAAGAAGGGGTTCAGGAATTCTAGTGGCAACCGCTAGTATTACCAAAATAAAGGTAGGGCCCAGTTTTACGATGAACCTTGATCTTAAGGAGTTTATAACTTGACTGGCTCCAAGTTATACTTGGAATACATGGATACATTTATTACATCAGTGGATTCCTTCACCCACTTAAAAAAAAATAAATCTGCCTTGGTTTTTGTTTTGGGTTTGTTTTTTTTTCTGCTGAGTGAAGAGGTTGCTTGCAGTTTTCAGCTGTTCCGTGGCCTTCATTCCATATAAAAAAACTAGTTGATTAAAAGGTAGTTGGCAAGACAACAACCCCCTGGACATTGTAATAATTTTCCACTTGGAAACAAAACATTCTCCCGCATTCCAACTATCCAGGTTGATTAACTTTGCAAAGCATTATGGTGTACAACAGTGCTAACTCATTTTTTGCTGTATTTTTGATACGAAATATGGCCTTTTCCTTAAAACGGTCCGTTAATAATTATTTGCATCAATACACAAAAATATGGCAATTAAGGATGCTGGAGTGGTCTATTAAGTTCAACTTTTATGGGAAAAGATTTTTCCTTCATTTTGTTTTTAAGTTCTTGCCAACAAGAAACATGAGCTCAACCAAAACACGTTTTAGGAAGAGGGAGGCGATAGGCCCCTGGTCAGGAAAGGCTTTCAGCACATGCTTATGTTCCAGTGCTTTCACTGGGGTTTAAGCACATTCTTAATTTATTTGTGAAGAGAGCTGGGTTTTTTATGAGGAAATCTTTACAGTGGACAATTTTTTATGATAACGTGTTCGAGGCTGTACTCTTGTAAACTGGAATTAGGGTGGCACAGTGTGAGGCAGGAACCAAACCAGGAAACAGAAAGCAGGGACATGAGGCTGGGCAGGCTGCAAAGCGAGGTGGAGACGGACAGTCCATCTGCAGTGAAGTCATGGAACAAGGACTGTTGTGGGACCAGGTCCTATGTGTTACAGAGACACTGAAGGCAGCAGTAATTTCTTGTTGTTTTTGCCAAAAACTGTCTGCTGCAATTGGCTGGACGATGCATAATCCAGAGGGAGCTTACCTCTCCTGAAGGTGATCATGTCACCTTTCTGAGGTGCATTTTGGTTACAACAAGGAGATGGTTTGGTTGTTCCAGGAGATGCTGTTCTCTTTTTCATGATGAAGAGGGAGCCCAGGTGGTGGCCCCAGCTCTCTGACTTCATAGCTCCTTTCTCTGTTTATGAAAAAAGGAGTCCATCAAAAATGGCTTTTTACTCCTCCAGGGTAAGGAGTGGCCTTATTTAGGAAATTATTTTTTGTTAAATAGTTGAGTGCACTACATAGAAACAATCTCCTGACATACCCATGCCACTGAGCACGAAGGAATTAGAAGCAGGTTTGTCTGTCCATAATCCTCCCTTGAATTCTGATTTGTGTTCTGGGCCATGGCTAAAACATTCAAGCACATCTTGGAGTAAGACACAAGCTAGTGAGTTAAACATGAGGCAGTAAATATCCTGGCTTGTGTTATTTTTCTGCTCTTTGAAATCTAAAAGCAGTTATTTGTCATTTATTTGATATCCCTTGACAATAAACATGATGTCTGCGTGGAACTAGCTCCTGATAAGCTCTCCAATAAGGTCAAGACGTGCAAATAAATGAAAGCAGCAATAATATAGATGTTAACCACTGCACCCCCCTTTTTCATAACTTTTTAGCTCGTGCACTACTGTATTTTTGTTGGCAGCATGTGGTACTACTGCTTCTGCAATAATTCGTCTCCATGCACAGCAAACAGAAAGGATTTCAGGCATTTTATTTCCTTGTCAGCTTTGATAAATGCAAAACGATTTACCTAAAAGAGCAAAATATCAGGACCAAATTTTTCAAAGCTTTTTTTTTTTCTTTTCTTTTGTCATTTGGAAAGCAAACTGTACTTCTGTAAGCAGACAAACAAAACCAGCTTTTTTTCCCCTGCATAACTTAGAGGCTCATTCCCTTTGATTGCTGCAAGTGATGTCATGGAGCCCAGCTGCTGGGTTTCTCGATGATTTCCCCTACTCATGTTTCACCCAGTCATTTCAAGCCCTAATGGAATTACTTTGAGTGAAACCTGTTTTTTCATGGTTCACCTCCCGCATCAGCTGATGCCAGGAACTCTTCTCTGGGATGTATGGAGGGGAGGCACGGGCAATTAAGGAGATTTTAAAGAATGTTTTCCCTCTTTGTTTATAATCAACCCTGATGCAGATCAGCACGCTGTGGGCATGAGGGGCTGTGAGGGATACAACCATAAAGTTGATATTGTTTAGTTTTCATATGCTTGGTTTCTCAGTGGAATCCTTTGACTCCCCAGCTGAAGCCTGGGGAGAGTTAAGCCCATCTTGTTGATGTTTGGGGCAGTGGAGAGAATTTTGGTAACTAGTTTTGAGCAGTTTTATTGACTATTCCTTGCTGACAAAAAGCACTCTGCACAGGGCTGGTTCTCGGTTCCTCTCTGCACTTCAATGCAGCACCTTTGCCTACCCATGCAGAGATTTTGCACCTGCTAAATGTTTTTTTTTTAAAAAAAGGATGATGTAGCCACTACCCCTCCATACCACCACCAAAATGGGACAGCATTCCCTGGATTTGGGAGGATAAAACCAGTTCAGTGCCTTCTTTGAGTGGCTCAACTCCACATGTGTCCTCTTTCAGAAGACTGACCAAGGCACAAGTGCAGTGGTCTGACCCAGAGCAGAACAGGTAGCAAATAACAGGGGTATGTGCCAGGTAGCAGGTAACCAGGTTAGGTTGCTGCAGAGCTGTTTTAGATGCAGTGTTTCAGAACTTGAGACATAATTGGTGGGAAAATTAGGTTTTTTCTGAAATATATAAGCTCTGTATGTTTTCTCATGAAGTAATTGCATGGAAATACCTCCGTTAAATGCTTCCCTGATGTCCCTCATGTCCAGCTCCAGCTGATCTGGAGCTTGAATTCTCTGGACTCCTAAGAGCTTGAATTTGTAACACCTGTGTGTCTTCATGGAGTCATTTTTGATGGAATATTCAGCCTTGTAGGGGTGCACGTGTCGGTATAAATCCATAAATGTGGAATTGTGTTGTGTTCTTCACCGTTGAGGTTTTTTGGGGATTTTTAATATTGCTGTTATTCTCTACCTGCTGCTGAGATGTTTTTATTTTGTCGTTCTTTGTATTCCCATATTGATTGGAGGCATCAGTGAAGACTGAACACGCCAAAATGGGGGGACGAGGTGCAGGAAGGGAAGCTCTTGCATGGGGAGGGTCAGTGAGAAGGCAGCAAGTATAGAAAACCACTCATCTCAATTTTATTACCTGAGGTACCTGTGTTAAGGACATGGGTATGTTGTGGTTCCTGCAGTCAGGATGGAGATTGGCAGCTCCAGAGTGGCTCCATCCAAGAATCAGTGAAATTAGAATGATTTGAATTAGAGATGCAGCACTTTCACCTGGTTAGCAGCGGAGCCCAACCTGCTCTTCCACCAGCCCTTGCTCAGTGAGGACCCTTTCAGCCTGACTCCTTTCCCATTTATTGTGGGGCCTCTGCCCTGCTTTGCAAAAAAAAAAAAAAAAAGAAAAAAAAGTAAAAAAAAATTACTATTAGAAAAAGATGGAGCATGAAGAATTCCAGCCTGAGAGCGGAATGTAAGTGAATTAATCTCTCCTGGTGAGGAGGAAATTATTTTTGTTACTAGAAAAGGTTGTTTTTTCATCGGTATTTTTCTCTCAAAGCTTTCAGGCATCCATCAAAACCCAACAGCTTAATTTCTGTAGATACAATGTTTCACTTTTTAGTTGCCAAATAACCTCATATATTTAATTTTCCAGATTTTTCAGATGCTTTCAGGAAGTTGTCACAAGAGACCCTCCCTGGATAAATTTCTTCTTCCAAGAAAGCCACTTAAAATAAAAAAAAAAATCAGAACAAAGATGATTCAGGCAGTTTTGTCCTACCCAGAGACAAAGCTGCAGCAAAGCCTCGTCTGCCTTTTATTAAACTCAGCCAGAATCTTTCTGGCCCTTTTCATGTGCCAAGGGTGGGGGCATTGATTTGCTGCAGCCTGGCCCGAGCAGGGACCCAAACTCAGTGTTTTTCAGGTGTGCCTGTCCTCTGCTCCCCTTTCCTTTTTTGTTAAATGGAAGTTGGCGTAACAGAAGAGAGGAGCCTGCCAGGAGGGTGTCAGAGTCAGCAATGGTGACAATCAGACACTGCAATCAGATTGCTCTACCAACTCCTAGGAAGAAATAACCATCTGTTTCAGTGGTTACAGAGGGGAGAAAAAGGGGAAAAAAAAAGACAGAGCCGTGTCCAGGGTTTTGCGTTGCAACCAGTGCCTAGTGCCCGTCAGGAAACACTGAAATGGGGTTTGGTAGTGGTGGTGCAAGTTCTGGACCTTTTTCACCAGAGGCAAATATCCAGAACTCACCTAATGTGCAGTAAAATCAGGTATGGTGCATATGACTCTTTAAGCCTTCCCGTTTTCTTTCTGGGGCCTGAGTTGGACGGTAGCCTGGGATGTGAATGGAGTGGCTTTAGCCCATCTGTCCAATGGATTTCCACTTTTTTTTTTGCTCCAAAATACACTGAGAGAAGCCTGTTGCTGTAATTGGGAGCTGCTTGGTCTGTTGGGGTAGGTGATGGCCTGCTGTCCCCGCCTTGTCTGTGCCCCATCCTGCACAGGTGGCTGCACGTTGGCCTCGCTGTGTGATGTCCTCCAAGCCCAGCAAATATTCCAGGCTCCAGAGTGCTACCGTGCATGCAACAAAGGCAAAATTCATTTATTCACTCAGGCAGGTGATGGATAGTCTGTCAATGTTTATACAGTAGACACAAGCCTAATTTTCAGGTATTAGTTGATTAACACTTGAGTCATAGTGTGTGTCCTGTGTCCAGTAATGTGGAACATCAAATGTGTGAAAAAGATTAATAGTGTGCACAGATGTTACTCAGAGGATCAATTTGTCTGGGGTTTGAAGAGGTGGTACCCTGCAGATCAATAGGAAAGGAGAAAATTAGAGTAATATGTTGATAGAAATCCCAGACGAGTCTATGCATGGCTGGGTTATCTGCTCCAAATGCTTTGCTTCTTGTAAAGGCTTTCAAAGGCTGCAACAAAATGTTAGGCACATTCTCCTGTAAATTTTTGTTGTTTCTTACAGACCTACAGCTTCCCCAAATGGCAAGCCCCGAGCAAGAGACACAAAGCAGCCCTTGTGCAAGGGGCTGAGCAGCCCAGGAAAACTTTTCCCTGGCATTTTGTACGAAGAACGCTTCCCTATATTATAAATAGCAACAGGGAGGAGGGCAATAGAAATAGATGTTGCTCTGTAAATAAGGGAGCCAAAGCTGGACAGTGGAAGGGCTCTCTCCAGATGAGCTCAGCCTCTCCTAACTTTTAAAGGAGAAGTATTGTGGTGCCTCTTTTCCCTGTCATCTCCAAATAGTGCCCAATGGGAACTGCATGGCAGCAGAGGATGGGGAAGGCTGGAGGAGGTTCAGGCACTCACACCCCCACAGAGGTTTCTGTGCTGCAAGTGGGCTCCCCACCCCCGACCTGACAGTGCAGACAGGATGTAAGCACAGAATGCCCTCAGAACAACCTATAGAGAGCTTCCTTCTGCAGTGGCAGAGCAATGTGCCTTGAATTTAAGGCTGTTTTCTGTAGCAAAGTGCAACCACCCCTCCACTCTGTGCAGCAGAGGCTCACAGAGCTGCCCTGTGCATCTAGCTCCATTTCCCATCACCTGCACAGCCTCTGGGAACAGAGTGCCCCAAGAGGGTGTGGAAGTTCCCCCACGGGACAGGAACAGATCCCTGTTATCTTAAAGACCTAAACCACGGCTGGGCAAGGCTCTGGGGGGGATGCTGCACCAGGCAGAAGGACACCGTGGCCCCCCTTGTTCCCTCTCTGCTTTCCTTGCCGGGGCTGCAAGGGGTGTGCAGCTGTAAAGTCTGAAAGGAGGGAGAAGTGGTCTGGAATGGCTCAGAGGTGGGTGATCCTGTGGGCAAGGCAGCTCCATCCCACGGGAGGAGTGGGGGCTGGACCCCCTCCCGTGGGACAGCTGCGGAGCAGGAGCAGCCGGAGCGCGGCCAGCGCTGCCAAGTGACACCCCGGAGGTTCTGTGTATCTGTTTATCTGTGCTGTTCAGAAACGGTTCCTTGCCACTGAGATAGAAAGCAGCTTTGGACAGAAATTTCGGAGTATGATGGGAATGTCAGCAGTGTTATGCTCTTTCATATTTTTTTTGAAGCCTGGCTTTCTGCAAACTGACATATTTACATGCCTGCTTTGTAACATTGGCATGGGATTTATGAAATCGCCTTAAAATTAATGTCTATTTCGAACAAATTTAGTTTAAAAATGACCATACCCACATGAGGAATCGGATAGGAAATTTAATTTAAGGGAAAGCCAAGATTGTGTATATTTCTGTTGCATATATTTCAGACTCTTTCTGTTGCAACCTAATAACACGTGTGAATGGGTGCCTGGTCCTTCCAACACGACCTATGGAGTATTGTACTTACACAAGAAGTTGCTTTGTGAAATTAGCAGGAAAGCTTGGAAATTAAGAATTCCATTTAGCAGCAGATTATTTGCAGGGATCCAAATTCCTCTGTCCAGGGGCCTAGTGCCTCAAAACAAGGGTAAGGAGAGAGAAGAAGGGGCTGCAAACCTCAGGAGAACAGGGTTAACTGCAGGCTGGACATCCATGTCTTGTTCCTTACCCTGCCAGGTCCAAGCCAGCCACTTCACGTAATTAAGACACTTTCATATGCTTTAAGGAACATAAACTGCATAAACTGCTCTGGACCATTGTAAAAGTAGTATATTCTCATTTTGTCAGCACAGGGGGTAGCAGCTGAGCTTACATGCCCCAGACCGAAGTCCAGAAGCCAGGCTTGGCAATTTGTTTCCTGCACAATATATTTATATAGACAGCTAACCCGTCGCTGGTCTGCTGGCAGTTTTGCATTTTCCTTGTAAACTGTTCTTATAAGCTACAACACATCTGGGCATTCTTAATTCTGCCTCTCACTTCATTACCTTTCATAGGAGACTCTGGATTTACAGCAAAAGAATCAATAGTTTGAAAGTTTTAAAAAGTGCAATATTAAAAATTTAAAAGAAAGCAGGAAATCATAGTCTCCATTCAGAGGAGTAAAAAAAAAAAAAAAAAAAAAACCAAACCAAACAACCCAGCACAAAAACTTTTTCTTTGGGTACGGATTGG
Organism: Oreocharis arfaki; assembly: GCA_013398015.1. Classification (NCBI taxonomy): domain Eukaryota; kingdom Metazoa; phylum Chordata; class Aves; order Passeriformes; family Paramythiidae; genus Oreocharis; species Oreocharis arfaki. The sequence continues at coordinate 322,809 of VZRR01010232.1, read as the reverse complement.
GGCTCACAATTAGTTATCTTCATACAGTGCAGTTGGGGATTTCTTCTAAAATCTGTGTGTGAGCACGCTTGGCTCCTGGAATCCACATTAAAAATATTCAAAGAGTTTAGACACAGCGTGGTTTGTTGGCAGCATTTATGCAAAGTGGACTCCAGCAAACAGTCTGTTGCTGTTTATAGGACTGGAATGAGGGGTTTGGAAGGGGAATGGGAGTCTGTGGACACATCCTGCTGCCCACTGCGGGCAGGAGCCCCGGCCCAAAGGGACTGACTCCAGCAGAGGATCCATCCCCTGCTGCAGGATTGCTCTCCCTTGAGCAGATGTAATTGAAATCAGATCTCTGTGCTGCCTTAGGATTCCTCTGGCAGAGCTGGTCTTGGCATTGTTTTCCTTAACATTTTTCCTATTACTGTTAGTACCAATCACCAGAACAAGGCAGCGAGGAACAGGAGAGAAAAGCAACATGCTGTGAAATTGTTGAAATAATTCAAAGGTTTCCACAGGAAACATCATCTCCAAGTGCTTGAATGCAGCCTCCCAGATATAAATATAGTGCAGGGAAAGAGAAGGAGGGGGTGAAAAGCGAAGGGAGAAAGAGATTTATTGATATTAAGAGGCTAAAGCAATAGGAGTGATTTGTAAATTATACAGGTGGCCGTGTCTCGAGGAGCACGAAGAGGGAAGCAGAGGGAAGATATCTTGGCAGGGCTGTAACCCAGATCTGTGCTCTGCAGCACCTTCCTTGCTTTGTTTTAGAGGTATCCTTAGACTCCTGTTTTTTTCTTGCAAAGACGAAAGTTTGAAAAATAAAAGTTGATTACAGAACAAGCCCATGCTCAGTTCAAAGAGGGTCCCTCAGCACGTGCTGAGAGCAGCATCAATAACATCCATGTATTTATTGATCAATGCCTTTCAATCATTCAAGGAAACATTTTGGTTTGAGCAAATGGCATTCTTTCAGTGCGATCCATTCAAACTGATAGTAGCTGTACCATTCTACCATCCACAGCACTAAAATATGCTATGTTTCAGTATTTTAAAATGAAAAAGTCAATACAATTATTCTAAGGAACAAAGCCAACTTATTTTCTAAGCCTGGTTAAGTAGGACAAGTTTCCAAATTAATATTTTGGTTCCTAGACGTAATATATTTGATTTGTAAAAGTGTATGTTTTAGGAATGGTTAAATAATTCTGCATTAAAACGGGTTTTAATGAAAAAATAGCTATGCAGTTGATCAGAATTTCCCAGAAGCAATAGTTATGCTTTTGGGAGGAAATTTTGGGTTGTTAGAAGAAATGGAACAGCCTTCTGGTTTTAAAACCGTAATTTTGGAGGTTTTCTAGTTTGGTTGAGCAAGAAAGAGAAATTCTACACAGAAACATTTTAATAAAGAGCTCCTTTTATTTCCTTATGGCTGCAATTCTGTAATGAGAGGGAGGAGACCTTTCTGCACTCAGTGCGTCTGAGCAGCCAAAAAATCCCCATGCCATCCATGGGAGTAGCTTACACTTTGGAAATTAGTATTTGATGTTAAACAGCCAAGTTTGAAGCATTTTTCTGATGAAGTTGCCTTGAAAGGGCAGAAACCCCATTTCTCCTCCTGTCTTCAGGAGCCCAGAAATTCCTGGGAGCTCCCTGCACCCCCCCACTGGCTCTTTGTCTATAAACAAATTTCAGCTTGGTCCCCCCTCTCCATTCCTCTAATCCTTTGCATGAAATCATTACCAGCTACTTGCAATGAACTTGCCATTCTTCAGTTCACAATTGTTGTTGTCAGCTTCACATAACAGTTCATCCCTTTTCTGCTTAATCAGAGGCATTAGATTTTAGGTATTCATTGAAATTGAGAAGGGTTTTGAGGTTTCCAAATATTTCTTTTAATGAATCTTGTGATATTTTTAACAAAGAGGTCAGAAATACATATTTTCTTCTTTTCTAAATGTTAATAAAATACAGAAAAAGAAAGAAGGGGTGGGGAAGCAACTTTCCAATGATTTTAGTCTGGTGACTGGTTGCCCTTTGTGCATCTGTTCAAGTATTTTGTGGTTTGCATTTACGTCTGTATTTGCCCAATTTACAGCTTAAAGAAAAAAATCAATAGTAATGTTATATTTTCATGAAACCAGCATTTTTTAACTGAGATCTCATGAGTAAATTAAATTACATCCAAGCTGGATTACATCCAAGTTGGATCACAGTTTCAGGCCCTGATCCTGCAAATGCTTCTGTACATGAATATTCCCACTTAGTTTATGCCTTGGGCTGGGACTTGAGAGGCCTGGAACCTTGTTCTAGGTTTGCTATAACCTCTCTCTCCCCAGGTCCCTTATTTGCTCTGAATCTCAGTTTGTACTATTAAAAGAAAAAAAAAAAACCGAGAGAAAAGATGGGCTAATACTGACAGTTGATTTGATGTTGGGTATATTTTTCATATATATTTACGAGCTATCACTTTTTCTGGTCGTATATCAGCTATTAAATCATAAAATATACCAAATATACCAAATATATGGTAAAACAGGCCTTGTTTTCTATGCTTGTCCCAGACTCTCCCGAAAACTGTTCAGTCTGTGACAGCAAAGCTCCTATTGAGGATTCACTGCTTTTCCTCTTGTTTTTTGATGTCCTGTTGTCTCTACATCCTCCTGCTCCTGGCACAGGCAGACAAATTAAAGTAAGCAAGAGCATGGCTAAATTCTTCCATGCAGGGATGCTCTTTTTAGTCCGTGCTTCTTTAGGGCTGACAGAGCAGAGTCGCCACGTTACAAACAAATACTGATAGTAGGAAATAAATTCCGATACAAAGCTCCAGAGAGGCAAATGTTCTGTCAGCAAGGAGAACCACTGGAGCAGGCGGACTGAAAAGCTGTGGTGCGGCGTAGAGAGCAAAACTGCCCATGTGGTTGAAAGCTGATCTTTGCTGTAGGCAGTTCTCTAGGCTACAACATAAGGCAGTACATGAATTAAAAGGGGAACCTAAGCCTTGGAGACATTAAATGTGACTTAATGTATTATTGCATGCCAGCTGAGCTGCTGTGACTGTCGGGGTGTCAGCTCAGCTCAACACCTTCCACTCCAGGCTCTTAGGGCAGCCGTAACACCTTGAGCTGCTCTAAGAGGTCGCACAGTGATGGTTGCCACAGCTCAGCTGAGCTGAGGCACCAGGATTTGTTCTGACACAGTCATCTGGGTTTGTTCCTGAAACCCTCGTGGTCTGGGAAGGTCTCAGAAGCAGCTTGAGGGAAAATGGGGAGGAGGAGGATGTTAATCCGTGTTTGTTTGCAGCAAAATAAAATAACAGCTTGTCAAGCCATCCTTTAAAAAGTGTATTGATGAAGGGATTGGCTAATGAAAGATGGAAATTTCTTGAGAATGTTGGTTTTACTGCTCATCCTAATGCAGGGGATAGCTCTTCTGGAGCATGTGAGAAGGGTTCCCACTGCAATAGACCCTGTGAGGGCAGTGCAGTAAAAATCCAAATCCCTCAAGAGTTCATAGTCAGCAGTGATTACCCAGCCCAAGGGCCTGGAAAGTTGGAATGAAGCACATGGATTAACGTTTCACTGGTGTGGAGACCAGCCTAGAGTGTGGCATGCACCAAATTCCTTTTGAATGTTCATTAAGGTTAACACACTCCTTTGCAGTTTGCAATTTTTATTGTGGGTGTTCTGTGATGCAGCAAACTCGGATCACTTTGCCCCAAAGTGGAATTGAAGTTCATCCCATCAAGTGCTAGTGTAGAGCAAATAAATAAATAAATAAATCGAAAATTAGGACTATGAAATTAATTCTTCTATTCTCCCCAAATGTCTTATAGTATTGTTGTCTGAGACTGAGCTCTGGGAGGCAATACAGTTTATCAGATATTGAACGTTAGGTGGACAAAATTGTATGTTTATAATCCTCACCATACCATTAGGCTTATATTCTACATATAAAAAATAACATCTTTTCTGTATAAAGCCTATGTATCTGATGGATATTTTTCAGTGCATTACATTACTCTTCTTCCTCACCAAGCATCAATGACTGCAGGACACAGACCTCCTTCCCAATCGATGTATGCACATCCCCTCCTTCAAAAAAGACCATTATCCTATGGTGTTTAGGTGAAAAAGCACACGATAGGATCTTAGAGTGGCTGTGGCAAAAAAAGATCCACTGTGATTTATGCGAGGTGCATTGGGAGCTGTCTGATGTGAAGTCAGCAGATGAAGGGCAATGAATAATTCAGCACTAGGATCCGTCACATCATCTCTCTTCCCGTGTTATTGCTGTTTTTACGTAATTGCAAAGTGAAAAATAAATTGATGTCATAAAGCAAGCTGCATCATTTGTCTGGGAATACACATAAGAATTAGAGGTGCAGTTCTGCTGCTTTGTGAGCCCTGCATGATGCTACGGTGTGCAAAATTAAAAATGTGTCTTTGTGAACACCTTCTCTAGGGTTAGGTGGGTGATCCATGACAGCTTTTACGTTGGCATTAGTGGCCTGCACTGATAGAGAATGATGTCCCTGAATTGCTCCCTTCGAGCTCTCCAGTGCCATCGCCCTTGCTCTGTGCTTCCCCAGCAAGGTTCTAATGGGGAGATGGAACTGTACCACAGGGGAAATTCTGTTTGCAAAACTGCAGACAGAAATAAAGCCAGGGGAAAGGGTCGTCTGCCTCAGGGGAGATTCGGAAGGAGATGTTCTGCACAATGCTGTGCTGGTTTACTCTGTGCACCCAAAATAAAGAACCCAACAAAAAGATAGGGTTTGGTCAGTGGGCTCAGTGATTCTGTGCACCACAGAAAGCTCAGCTGGCTGGATATGGACACACATATTCGTGCTCTCAGTGTCTGGAATGCTCACAGGAATTGAGTTGAAGCGCCAGTTCAAGGGATGCTTTCCTTGCCTGTAGAGTGGGATGAGGTTTTGAACTGACTCACAAGGTTTGGGTCACATGAAAACATCAAAACTCCCAAAATTCTTGCATTTAAGGATGGGATTTAGGCAGTTGCCCCTTTCAGAGGTAGGTCTGAAAAGCAGAATATGGACCAGCAGCGAAGAGACTGGGACAAGAGCTGGGAAAATTTCTGACTTATTTGTTCCACTATTCTGGTGGAGTGCATTATCCATCCCTATGTTTAAGTGTGGCTTATGCTCCATGCCCTTCTTGCTGTTATTATTTCATGACTGGAAAGGAAAAAAAAACAACAACTTTGGTATATCTCTGCTTTTTAACCTAAATTGTTCCAAAATACGCCCCAATGAGCTCCAGCCTCTGATTCCCCTGTCTCCCTTACAAAGCACAGTCCCTCCTCTGTTCTTGACTTTGTCCTTGCCTCACGTCAGCGAGGCTGATGTGAGCAAATGCTATTTCTTAGGAAAGTTCTGACTCAACAATGTAAGCTTTTCAAAGGAGAATGAATGCAATCTGTGAACTGAATTGGCAATGCAGGCAGATTAGAAGAAATGCTATGCAATACCCAGATCATGCCATTTTAATATCTAAAGATGATTGCTTTTAGGAAGGAGACAATAGGTTTAGCATAGGGGTGACAAAACATATTCTTTTTGCTTTTCCTCTTGGTAAACAAAGTTCTTTCAGAGATGAAATGAAGCTGTATTATGCAACAGTGATGGAAAGGGGAAGACGTGGTATGGGGGCTGCCTCCCAGCTGGTAAGATAATATGTATTTGTCAATGGTAACCAGTGACTGCAGAGACCTTCTCATACCTTTTGTCTTGCAAGGGCTTCATATTCTTTGAGTTAGGTTGTCAAAACAGAAGGGTTATGTTTTTTTTTTTTTTAATTTGTATTACTTAGTTTCCTCAAAGTCCAGGTCAGCTGGAAAAGCCTTCAGTTTTAGGGGAAAGCACCCCTCACAAGCAGCCTTTACAGGGTGGCTGGTGAGTGGGATGAGAAGGAGAGGGATGCTGAAAGGGAAAAGGAAACCTTTGCCAGGTTCTCAGTAACATGGTGATGTTTGGCAGGGCTGCAGGAAGGTTGATCTTAGCAATTTTCTCCCACTATGATATATCAAATTGCAGGACCAAAGCAGAAATCACTGCAGTGGAAAGTAACAGGAATTACTTCCCTAGCTTAAGAAAAAGAGTCTTTTTATGTCCAGGATTCTTGGAAATTTACTGATAATTGAAACAAAACCTTGCCCATATGAGCAACCCTATAATTCTTTTCCATGGAAATACAGAAGTGGCAAAGCTCTGGAGTAAGATTGTACCTAGATTCCAAAGGCACTTTTAAAAAAAAGTAGCACTAAAAAAAAAAAAAAAGGGTAGTAAAAAACCCAACCTACCAGAAAGTGTCCTTTACAATCTCTCTTTAGAAAAAGTGCTTTCCCCTCTTGAAAATGAAATAACAACCTCCTCCTGCTCGCCCCCATACCAGCAATCTTGAATATTTCAAGGATTGTAAATAATGAGGACTCAGTTATCTTCGCGGAGACAATGATGTTGTTCTTGAAAACACTTAACTGGGGTCTTGATTTTAAGGAGAAATATTCCTCAGTGCATTATTGCTCTGAGTTGTAAGTGCTGAGTTTCCAAGTATTTCCAAGCACATGCTTCACATTAAAGTGTAGGGCTTTCTTCTAATTTCTCATCCATTAATGGATAAACTCTGCTGGGGTTTTGAATGCAAAGACATCAGAAAAACACACGGATAATTTGTTTTATTTAATAAGCAAAGTTTTCTGAAGTACTTGCATGTATCGCCTTCAGCTGGTCAGACAAAAAGTAAACCAGAGCTGCCACCTGAATTCTGATTTATTGTGTGTGTATTTAACACTAAGGAACTTTAAAACCCCACATAGGATGTAGGTGAAGAGAGTCTAATCCAAACCCGTAGTAGATGCTGTATTCCTTTTTTTGATGCTCAACTTTAAGCAGTCCCATGAAAGTTTTGTGGACACTTTCCTGATGTGTATAATAAGATAATAAGATTATCCCACGTGCACCTGGACTGTGATCTTGGATCTGAATGGGAAAAAGCTTGCTTCTGTCTGATGCTAGAATTGTTTTGCACAAAACATTGAGGGGAATGACACCCACAGCAACTCAGCAGTTGTATTCTTGCAAGTTTAATTGGGAAAGCAATCACTCGTTTCCTATAAAGCCTGTTATAGCTGTTTGGGGAGGGGGCTGGGGAAGGGGTCGTGCTTGTTTTTATGCCTGGGTTAGTTCCTGAGAAACACTTTCCATTTGGACAAATAAGTGCAGCAAAGAGTTGGTGAAAACAGGGCACCAGTGAGCTTAGCTGGCTACTGGTTCCAGCTTGGCAGGAGTCCCAGGGATAAATAAATGCAGTTGCAGACATTCAGAAAAATCTACCAGGAGCAGCCACTGGAGATGTAGGACCATATTCTTTCTACTTTGATGACATCTGACCAAAACAGGAACAACAAGAGATTGGGGCAGAGGCTTTAAACCATGACTTTATTGCTTCTGTTGCTGCTGTATTACAGCATCACCACAAATTCTGCAGCCCAGCTTGCAGCTTTGAGGTCCCAGCCTCAGTCTCCACGTACAGCATTTTCATTGATCCTTATCTAGACAAGCAGCTTGTTTTGCTGCTGGGATTATAATCTCCTTTTAGAGTGTGATCAGCACAACCCCTGTTTTTTCCTCCAGCACAAAAATATACATTAATTAAAAATGTTTCCAGGCAGCTGGCACTGGTGTTCGAGACTAAAGGGAGTTCAGCACTTCTGTGGAGAGGAAAGGCAACCCCAGTGACAGAAGAGTTTGTAGTTTAAGGTTAACACGAGTGCTGCAAGGTTTTGGGTCTTTTTTGTTCATGTTGCTAATCAGCACCATTTAGAATATGACTATTGCAAGCAAATTCTCTTCCAAGAAAACACACACCAAACAAAACCGGAGCATTTCATTCAAACCTGCAATGTGGTGTACTAATTAGTCTGTAAAAATTAGTTAGTCTAAGGAAAAGTAACATAATCTGGACCAAATTCTTTGGTGACTTGAGTGGGAGGAGTGCCTGTATACCTGAGGGTAGTGTTTAGATTGCCCTTTGATCTTCACTTCTGGAGCTCAAGTGCCAAACTGTATTAAAAATTCATTCTTAGAGCCCATTTTTAAAATACAGACAGCCATTCCCAGAGTCAAATGCGTCCAGCCTGTGGCTGGGGGAAGGATGACACTACAGACCTTGCAGAAAGCAGCTTCATGAGGCTGGGGACCTTGACAGTGCTAAAATGCAGCGTCAGACCCTGTAACCCTACTTTTTCCAGCAAATGGGCACCTAATTTCTGTTCTCATGAGAGGAATAAATGGTGCTGCCTCTTTGTACAGCGAGAATAAAAGGCAAGTCCTGTAAAGAATTGCCCTGTCTTCTGTCATCCTTCTGTGGTCATTTATAATTAAAGAAAATGGAACATCCCACTGTATACAGGCATCTCAGACTTGTCTGTTCTGTGGAGATTTGTCAATTGATTTGGTTTCTAATTCTATGTAATTTTTGAATTTTTTTTCTATTGTTCTAAGTTACTATTTTTTCATCTCCTCCAGCCCCTAAATTTCACATCCATCCCCACCCCAAGGATGACACCCAAGTGTGACAAATGTAGAATCAGCAGTTCGTGTGGCAGCACCCTCATGGGGCACAAGCCTGTGGTATGGAAGAGTAGTGATGAGAATGTTTTAACCCAGTTTCCTTTCAGACTAATTCTCAGTTGGGTTTGCAGTTTTTAAATCTCTGATATTAGGAAACTGCTTCCCCTCCCTCAAATGCTGCAATAGCCTATTGTTACATCTTGCAGAATATCAGGAAGAATTACAAATTTGGATATTTATGTAGTGATAAAGACATTTCACTCTATCGGTGGTGTAGTACTAAACACAGCTTGTCAATATTTTATACACAAGATGTCATCACTTTTCTGGGTAATGTTGTTCCTGGTTTTCAGATGATAGGAAACACACAAAATTCCCATGGAAATTGAGGGTCAGGTACCCAAGTGTTTTTGTGTCTCTCTGTCTGTGTCACTTGTCCTCAGTGATGAGGGAAAAAGGGAACGGGTTGCAGGCTGGGAAGGTTTCTCAGTACCTGTCCTGGTGTCACTCCATTGCTCTGGGAGCTCTGTCCCAAGGAAAGCTTTGTCTTATGATCTCAGATTTGTGATCAAGCAGGTCTGTACAGGTGGAGGACAAAGTTTCTGCTACAGCAGGTAGAAAATGATCCATTACCAAAGTCAGATGGGTGAGGCACATGTGAAAATAAATGTCTTTTCTCAAGGTCTGTAACTGACTTAGTAATGACAGTGCTGTCTGTGAATGAACATTTCAGTAATGTAAAGGAGTTCCCTTTTTGGCCATACATTTTTCGGTCTATGTATTTTATTTATTTGATAAAATGAGCCTTATTTGCTCGTTTTTGGGATAATGTAACCTTGGCTCGTAGCTCTCCCCTCTCCAAAGAGTATCAGGTTGGAATGGTTTGGGTGATGCTCCCAGATTCCCTGCAGAATCGTGGTTCAAGGGCTTCCCTCTTCTCTTTTGGCAGATAAAGTGTTGGACGCTGATCCAACATCTTAGAAGAATGATCCTTTTCTTCCTTCACATATCTCCTCAGCTGCTGAGCAGCTGAAGAGCTGACAATTAAATTACATTGCTGCTGCTGCTGCTATTAACAAAGAGTAAAGAGAAACTGTTACATCTGGCTCCACTTCTTTGCCAGAGTCTTCATTTAATTGTTTTCTAATTTGAAGAAAACCACAAATGACAAGATGAAACTGCTAGAAATGTAAATACAAGAGTCAAATTGCTCTTGTCAGATTTCTAGTTCACAAACCACGGTAATGTGATTCTGCATATCTGACCAACAAATAAGGGTCGCAGCCCGTGGATGCTGTTGATTTCTCTGTCGAAATTTGCAGTCCCCTCACCGACAGTCACAAAAATGTTTTAGTTTGAAAGAATATAGAACATGCTGATTTGGAGAAACCAGCCTGACAGCTGCAGATTTCTTCAGTGCATGCTCTAGGACAGAATTCCTTGGCAGTAAATGGGGAATCTAGATGGAACTGGGCTGGGAAAGGTTTCATTATTTATTCTCTGCCACTTTTAAAATTATTTTTTTTCCCCTCCTACTTTTAGTCAGGTAGTGGTGAAACATATTTGAAAAATAAATAAAGTTTCACAGACTGTGGTATGAAGGGTCATCCAATTTCTAAATGCAGGATCTTAAGTCAGTAGTTACGCTGAAAAATTTTTTTAAAATAGTACCATTAGTCAAAGATTTTTCTCTAATACATCTGCTAAAGGTTTGTTTCTCACGTAAGAAATTTATAGCAAAGTATTCCCAAACAGATTGTTGGTAAAAGATAAAGTTTATCCTTTGGAAAGTCCTTATGAAGGGTGAAGTCCACATTAGTTTAAAAATGGTTTTTTATTCAAAAATAAGCAATTGTCAGTTAAAAACCAGAAATGCAAACAAAATCTGCAAGCTAACGTTTCTTTTCCAGTTGATGTCTGACACTTAGAAACAGTCACGGTCCCGAGCTCCACTGGGCAGGTTTACACAGACAAATGGCAAAATCAATCACCACTAAAGGGTTCCCTGGCTGAAAGAAATCCCCAGGTAACGTGAGGACCCTTTATTCCTTTACAAATCCGCTGCAGCCTATCAGCGCTGCCAGGGGCTGGCAGAGACTGACCCTTTGTGAGGCGTCCCCGCTGCAGCTCTGAATGACACAGTCGGCCAAGTGGCTGAAACTCATCTATTTCCTTTGAAGCTGCCCCATTGTGGAGCAGAACAAGCTCAGTGGGCTGATCCCTATCTGCTGCACGGGTCAGCTGCCAGGGCGCTCGGAAGGACAGCTCGGTGGGGCTGCAATGTCATGTGCAGAGGGTTATCAAAATGCTGCTTTTCCAATCTGTTGGAGCTGGGGTTGTTTGCCGCGGAGTTCTTGCAGCGAAGCTGAACGCTGCTCGTGATGTGACTTAAACACGGGGCTGGGAGAGAGGAGCAGAGCCCTGGGGAGGCAGAGGGGAGCGCAGCCAACGAGCACCAGTAGAAAGTGCAGCTGTCACAGAAGAGAGAGAAGTTAAAAAGGGAAGGGGGGAAAAAAAGCCTTGACTGTCCCTCAGGGGCAGGGGCTGCTGTCGTTCCAAATGCCGACAGCTTTCCGAACCTAAACCAAAGCTATAAAATATGAAATATAATCGACAAAAGTTGGCACCCACCCATGTGTAGCTGTCAAACTAATAAAAACAAAATTATCTGGCAGCTGGCACTTAGGTGCTGGGAGATGCCAGCTCTGGACTCCTGCAGAATAGGTCTTGCCTTTGCCTTGTGCTTCTGGGTGTTTGCTAGATTTTAAAATGTGCACCAGAGGGTGAGGAAAGAATCATCTCCATGCTAAGGCTGACCTTGGCCATCAAAGTGAGCATCTCCAAACTGTGCGTCCTTCACATTTTCCTACTTAGAGAGGACAAACGGAAAGGGAGTGTTGGAGCCTGGATGTTGCTGTGTTTTGGTTCCTCTTCTCCCACCATTTATTTGTTAAGCACTAGACTAAGCTGCTGAACTGGCCACAGTGAGTGGAAGTGACTGACTTTGATGGGGACAATCAGCAGGTTTGGAGGCACAAAGCTGGCAGAGGACATATCCCCAAATTAGGGCTCTGGATGGTTTTCTACAGCAAATCTCAAAATTAAAACAAGGTATTATGAGAACATTTAAGAGTCATTCGGAAGTGGGATTCAAGGGAGAAAGGGAGTGATCAGTCTTTCCCTACACAAGCATTAGGGCATGCACAGATTCTTTCTATATTAATAATTAATTCTGTACAATTTGAGGGATGAGTAGCCAAAGCAGCTGTTGGTGACACCCCTCCATTTCCAGTCTTTGAGAGTCAGGGGCTCACTCTGGGTTAGATTTGACTGGATTAGGTGTTGTCACATCACATCTGGGTTGAAGGGGTCTGAAGGACCAGGCACTGACCTGCATTTGATGTTCCACAAGAAGTTGAGGGACATTTGGCATTCCCCTGGACTGGGGCATCTCCAAATCAGATCTCACTGGTGAGGAGGAACCCGTCAGTGACTGAAAGCAGTGCAGAGTAGGTGGGGATGAGCAAAGGAGTCACTTTGTGGCCTCCCTGCTGCACCAGGCCGAAACACGAGCACAGACACAATCAGGGCCTGCACGATGCTTTAAGCAAAGAAGACTTTAAGAGCAGCATGTACCATTTGGGAAGCAATCAGGCTGAGGCACTCATTTTTAGCCTCACTGGGGAGTCTGGCTCCCCAGCTCTGGCTGAGGCAGACTGCTTTCCAAGTCGACACCAGCAGAGTCAGGTACCATGTGTGGGAGGAATCGTGGCAAACCCAGGCCTTTAATTCCAGTGCAATCCTAAGATATTATACCTGCTCTGCGCCCCCACACTCCAGGAATAAATAGCTACCTGCAATTGCATGGCAGGCATAGTTTTTTACATTTTCTCTGAAAACTGTTCCTCATTACAAAGAATCTACCTTGAGTGTGTCTCGCTCTTCGCAAATTGCTCGGTGGAATCTCCCGTGAATCTCCCCCTCTGTAGGTTAGAAAGTATTTGTTCATTTTTATGAAGGGCGGCCTCTCGATATTTAGTGCAAACAGTCCGTCCCTCAGGCACCTGGCACTCATGGCAAACAGAGAAGCCTTTTGGTAAGAGGCAGTGCCCTGCAGAGAGAAGGGAGCAGTTGGTTACAGATGTGTGAGGGCACAGAGCGGAGCTTTTCCATGGCGAGGACAGCACCTTTATGGCTGGGAGCAGCCTCCTTTGCTTGTCTTCCAGCAGCCTTGGCCATGCTTTAAGGGTCTGGGACTTGTTCCTCTTTTATCAAAATAGATTTCCTCTCAGCTGCTGTGCATTTTTCAACCATCCCCTCCCAGCTTTCGATGGCACTGAGTCTGTACCGCTCCTCCCAGACTAGCTGATGGGCTGTGATGGTGATAGAGGGAACAGGCCTCCCATCAGAAAGGCTTAATACTGTGCACATCAGTCGTATAGATCATCACAGTAAAAATAAAACCAGTTCTCTACTGAGAGAATTTGAGAGGATCTCCTGGTGTCATGTACTACAATATTTGCGTTGAAGGCTTCCCAGTTAAGGGAATTCTAAGAACAGGCACTTAGACGTGTAGTGCTCCTCTCTTAAATCTGAAGTAAATATGGCACTCAGAGCGTTGCCATGAATTACTGGTCCTCTTTCCTCTGACACACATCCCCCATGTGCACATCCACACAAGCATATGTAACCCTATCCAGCTATTTAGGAACATTTGCATGACCTCAGAGGTCTTCATGGCTGAGAGGAAATTTTCATTACAAATGATCTACGTGAAGACACGATTTGTCATAGCCAGCCTCCTAATGGTTAGCTGCAACACACGTAAATAGGTGTGCTATGCACTGTTTATCTGGCTCTTTTGTGTAATTAAGGTTGTTGTAGAAAGATTTGCTTCCAATTCCCTCTGCCTGTGGGTCTGTGGAATGTCTGCCGAGATCCTGCTTTGTGTCACTCATTGCAGTGTGGAGGCTGCTGGAGTTTGCTCTTGTGTATCAATTATATATCTTGTGTCAAGATAATAAGGGAGCAAAAATGGAAGTGTTTGTAGAGCAAACACGAAGATCCAAGTGAAGCTACAAGGCCAGCTTATCTGGGCTTGAACCGTGGATCCTTTGCACTTACCGGAGTTTTAAACAGTAGCCATGTAACTCCTTTCTTCTGAAACCAGAGATAACCTAATTTTTTCACAAAAGACATGATGCAAACCCCAGTGAAGGGAATTTTGTCATGAATATCAGATATGAAACATTGCCAGCAAGGGTGACCAAACACTAAAACCTGCTCCCATGAGATGCAGGAGACTCTGGTCTTGTTTTAACCATTTAAAAAATTGTTTTCATGTTAAAGCAGTCATCCAGTATCCCGAAAAGGTTAGTGGTGAGACAGACCACCAGAGTCAGTACAGCCAATCTGAGATGCACTGAAATCATTGCAGAAGCACCTGCTTTTCTTCACAGACTGCTGCAGGAGACTTAAGGAGTAATTTACACCAGATAGTTGACTTATAGAAAGCTGAATTTATATTGTGTTTTGTTCATCTTGTCCATTGAGGCTTTCCAAGACAGGCTTTCACTGCAGCCCTGGTTTCCTGGTTGAGATGCTTGGATCACTGGCTCCAAACTGTGGGATGTGCAACGCAGGACATGAGCCTGGAGAACAGCTTGGATAATCTCAATGGCCCATTCTTCCCTTAAAATCTCGGATTTGAAGACAGGGCCTGGACTGCAGTACAGATTTTGCACATCCCATTGAAGAAGTCAGAAATGAGAGAGCAGATGTGATGCACAGAGGTGCAGATGCTTTTCCAGACAGGAGATCTGCACATGGGGAGAACTCGAACAATAGACCATTCAGGATGGTCTCTCTGGGACAGCTCATGGGTTGTTTTGCCTGCAGAATCTCCTTTGGAGAAGATATTCTTTCCTCACTCTCGAGAGATTGAGACAGAGTAATGTCACTAAAACAATGCCTCAGAAAGACCTTCTAGGGAGGTTCCTCTTAAGTCTTATTTGAAATGTTAGAAGACCAAATTTTTGTGTGTGTTTTTGTTCTAATGATACATTCTTGCAAGGATCCAATCTGTCATCAGAGAGTGTATGAAATTCCCTCTGACAATTATGGGGGTTCCACCCACAGATCAAACAAAAAAAAAGAAAGAAAAGGCTGAAAGAAAGAACAGCTCCCTGTCTATCAGCAGCCCCAAGCCCCACATTTGCACTGTGCCAAGGGCTGCACAGCATGGAAGTTGTTGTGATCATTCCCATCAGAAATCAGGACTGTTAGCTCAGAAGGACTCAGAAGATTTCGCACAGGCAGCGCTCGCACGCACCCAAAGCAGCAGCAGGCGTGGCAGCCCATCGTGTGCGGGGTTTGGGGTGGAACTCACGCTGCCCGGTCCCCCACGGCAGGGGCTCCTGCCTCCTCTTCCTCCTCGCCCAGCTCCCAGCCCCCGCGGATCCCTGGCTCTGTTGTCATCGGCAGCACCAGGAATGGTGTCCCCGCTCCGGGTGCAGCCGGGCTGTGCTCGGTGCCAGGGCGCTCTGGAAGGAAATCATTCCGAGTCAGCCTAATGCCATAACAAGCTCTGCAACAGCTGCAGCAGTGATATGCTGGCAAGCTGTGTTGACCTTTTAAAATGAATAAAGAATGACTATTTCCACAGTACATATAACTCTTGTCCCAAACCCTATCTGTGTGCCCAGACAGTGCAGGCATGCTGCTGAATTTGCAAGGAAGCATTTTTTTATTTTTGCCTTTTTCCTTTTTTTTTTTTAATGTCAAATTTTATCAAAGCCCGTAAAATTATTTTACAAAGGTTAATCCTCTGAAGTTTAAAGTCAAAATATCCCATTCTAGAAGATGGCAAACAGGCTCTGAGAGGTTAAGGAATTTTGTGGTGATCATACAGTGCACTTGTAAAAGGCATGATAATAAAACCTGGAACTTTCAGGTCTCAGTTCCCTGTTAATCCCAGCCCCATCCTTTAAAGAAATGAGTAATTGAAGAAACAGGGTGTGTATACAGTGATCTTTTCCAGCAGTCTGCAGTCTAGAGATTTCCCAAGCCAGAGAATCTGAAACCCAAATCTTGTTTACTGGCCACTTAACAATCTCCACCACATGTTTGCCTTTCATCCAACACCTATTGCTGTCTTATAAGTCAGGATGGAGGTCAAATGTTTGGAGATCTTCACTCCACAGCTGGTAATCTGGCACCATCCCTTGGAGAAGAGAGACTGTACTGAAAAAAATCCAATTAAAAAAGGATGTATCATAATTTAGTGGAGACTAACTTGTTTTGCCAGGCTCCTGGCTACCTGTCAACTCACCTAGAGAGTTTTTGAAGGTCTTCAGCCCTTCTACAGATTTTCAAATTAGAAATTTTTTGAGTGCTTCATTTCAAATTAAAAAAAAAAAAAATAAAAAGCAAAATACCAAGCTAGACCTTTCATTAGCGACTTCTCATGGCTGAGAGCAAACTGGGCACGCTCCTTTCTGCACCTGAAGATCTGGTTCAGATATCTGGAAATCCAGCTGTTGTTTTCTGCTGGGTCCAAAGCTTCCTGTATGACCCAAAAAAAAATATATATTTGTGTGCCTCAGTTATTCTTGAAAAAAAAAAGGAGACAACAGCTCTTACACTCCTCAGATCACGGCAAAGATAGTGGGACACTCAAATTCTGGAACCACACAAATGGCCTTGGGTATGTACTGAGTTGTAGCTGTTCCAGTGATCCTGTAGGAAAAATTCGTCTATTGATCCAAAGCTTAAGAGACACCAAGTTTATGGGAACTAAATATATTTCCATTCGTGTGCTTTTGTATTACACCCACAGTCAAAAACCTTGGGTGAAATTGTTACAGCTGCATTGTCAGGAATGCGGATTTACTGCAACTGCTATTTTCTTGCTGGAAAGAGGGTTAGCTTAGCAAAGTTTTCATCACTAGATAGCTTTTGAAATGTTCCAGATTTATCCAAATGCTTTCTTTTAATATTTTCCAAATTAAATTTTTTTTTCTAACTTTTTGGGAAAAAAAGTCACTCAATGCCTACAAAAATAGTCATAATTAAATTAAACATTTTTAAAGTATTTGAGAGAAAATGTTTCACTTGGCCTGTGCTGTGTCTCCCACTCACAGCAATTGTCATATTGGACTTTCATCTCAATTCAGGATACAACTTTTTTTCTAAAACAGTGACTATCTTCGTGGATAAAAAAAAAAAAATTCCCACCCAATTTTAATGTCCACAAAAGGCCACAAAAGCTGTTTGTTGAAATGAAGATGCATTAAAATCAAGTCTGTTGCCAATGGATCATGAAAGTGGGCTTGCTTGTTGAAGTTTCCATAATTTTCTAGGAAAACTCTGATTTTCTACCTCACTCTGCACAGGCAAAGAGTGCAGGCTGGAGACATTGTGGTCCATATGGAGAGGAATGTTGAACCCAAGCCAGATGTTTGTAAACGTTAACTTTGAAATGTGGCACAATACCACAAGCTGTCAAGTTGTGTAAAAGCTTAAGCAAAGACAAAAACAGAACGTAATATTTACCAGATGAGATTTCTCTGTAATCTTGTTGGAATTTTGGGCGTATCCAACTTTCATGGATTTTGAAATGAGCCCTGTATCATTTTTTTTCCCCTTTTCTCTCTCTCTTTTATGAAGAGGGATAAGGGAAAACCCACGCTAAGAAAAAGGAAACATTTTACATGGGCAAACAATGGACTTAGAATGTCCTTGGGCAATTTCAGATGGGTATATATTTTCTTGGAGAGTGTATCCCATGAAAGATGCACATTTTTGGCATCATATTTAAAGACTTTTCCTGAAAAAAAATCTATTTCTGGAACATTTTACTAAATTGGTAGTAAGTAGAACAATACCATAGTATTAACAACATTTTTTATGATGCCTGAATTATTGCAGTAACATATGTTAGAACAGTGCAAAGCCATCCAACACATTTCACATCTTTCGCCAAAAATAATTTAATTCACCCATGTAAAAAAAGATGAGTAAAATATTTCACTACTTGAATTAAAGACATACAGCTCAATCCAGAAATAAAATACTAACTCAAGCAGGCTAAGGTGACGTATTTTGCTCTCTGCTGAGAAAATTCTTATCCTCTTTTGCCTTCCTGCTTTTAACTTTCGTAAGCCCCCAATGTTTCCAAACCACTGTTTTCTACAGCACCAGGATGGGTGCCTGTTAGGCCTCTTCTCTCAGTAATTAAAAAATAAAAGCCTGTCTGTACATGTGATCCCAGGGCTTTTTACACTGCTCACCCAGCCCAAAAAGAGCAGACTCAGCCCGAGGAAGAATTGCTGGGACCTCACCTGGGAGCAGGGATGGGTTTTGAGGACACCATTCCCCACCCAACTGGGATATTGCTGCCTCTGAACTTGAAATTAAAAGTGTCTGGGGGGGATCAACCAGTTTCTGCCATGCCTCAGCTGGCAGAAAACCAAGAAGGGATTCTGTCCAGCTGGCAGAATTTGTTGCAGCCACTGGGCTGCTCAGTATCACCCTGGATGGGATTGGCAGGGACCTCGCTGCAGAATCTGGGATTTCTCCACTGTTTTGACACACCTCTCTGGGACTTGGGTTTGCTGTGAGGGAGATACACAGCATATATGTTGTGGTGGTGAAGAAAACATTTGTTGAAAGAGTGGCTGAACTGGAGCCAGCAGTTCTGACTTTTTCAAAATATCCCCAAGATCCAAAAATAGCAAATGCACAAATCTGCAAAGAATGATGGGCTATTTTGAGGGTTATGTTGGATCCGGTTCCCAGCATCAAGGAAGAGAGAGCAGGGCATTCTGTGGAATTTCTGCTAAAACATGACTGGGAACAGTGATTTGTATCACTTTATACTCGCCAGAGTCATAGAGATTGTTGTTTGTGTTGCTTTGTTTTGCTGTTTGTGCCAACAGCAATTGAATTTAAGGACTTCATTTTCCAGGAAGTCTCCATGCAGCTCCTGAATCAGTGTGCTCATCATTTAGTGCTCAAACAATAGAATGTGACTGTACAAATAGTGTTTGTGTTCACAAATCAAGTAATTAGCATGTTAGTTAATTTGCATTGCAAATTGAGTGCCAAACTTTCAGTACATGGCTCTTGTTAAGGTTAAAAGACAGAGGAAAAGAAAGAAATAGAGAAATCTTGAGACTTTCTGTTTTGAATGTTGTAAAACACAACTACTGATATCTCTCCAAGTGTATTTAGTTGCAGGGAGAATACAGTTTATGCAGATATATTCTTACTGATCTACTTCGGGCAGGCAGAGTGAGCGAAGGTAGATGGCAAAGGTAAATATAGGAACAACTCTGTCTCCAGGTAGTTTATTCAAAATACATAAACTAGGTCTCTGAAATAGCCAGAGATACATATGATATGATGACTTTTTCGCTTACTACTGTGTTGAACCAATACTGAACTACAAAAAGCTTCCCAGCTCCCTCCCCTTCCCCCATCTCCTTGAGCATCAGGATGCTGTGAGATCAACTAACAGCTCAGGAGTTTTTTCGGTACGTGACCGCGGGCACAAAGATCTCCCTCATTCTCAGTAAACAGTAGCTCCCATTTTCCCCAGTAGCTGCTGGTTTGAGACTGTGATGAGAGTTCCCACAGGGCTACCCCCTCAAGTTCCTGGGTAAGATTTCAGCTGGAATAGTTTCTTCCTGATGGAGCACGGCCCTTTATTTGAATGTTTTTCACTTGATTCCTTTCCGCCCAGTGGGACTTCCACAAGCAAAATTCTTGTGGGACTGCAGCTTGTCTGCCTGGAAAAATGAGTATTAGCTAAATGATTAGTTAGTCATATGTGATCAACAGGCAGCTCACTTCCCTTATTTTCAGTAAAATAACTCCTGGAAACTCTCTAATTCTAGGAAAGGATTAGGATCATCTTTTCTGGTTGTGCTCAAGGAACAGATAGTACTTAACAGATTGGATCAAGGTCATGTATCACCCACTCCAATATCCCAGATATATTCACAGGGAATTGGGGAATCTCTGATGTCTGCCTATGCTGTCCATTTTCTGCCAAGAACACTTGGGGACATCTAAGTCCCAGGCAGGTACAAATGGGCAGAAAACCCAAACCAAGAAGCTCAGCCTCCCTTCTGGAAGCTGTTTCTTTTTAAAGCACTTCATTAGCCCTCATTATCTGTTCTTGCTGATGGATGGAAGTGTCTGTCTTGTTAATGAGAAGCCAGAGATAAATGTCCAAAATTCCCATGTTGTGAAAGTGGGCGTGCTGGCTCGTATCGCTGCTATAAGTACGAAGTTGGAAGAGAAATGTTAGAGCTCAGTGAAGATTTGGGTGTTGTTTCCCTTTGAATAAAGGCTTTCATTCATCTCAAGGTGAGCTAATTCAGCTTGTGCTAAAAGGATGTATAGAAGGACACTGCAGATGGGGAGTGAGGAGGAAGCAGTGCTGTACTAATGCCTTTAAAATCACTTTCTACAAAGTAGGTTGTTAATTTAGGCTTGTTTTCTTCTTTCTTTCTTCTTTCTTCTTGATATTTTTCAACAGAAGAATGGGACAGAAGATGCATGAGATGTAATAATTACCCATCAAGACTTGACTTTTAGGAGAAAAAAAAAAGGAGAAACAGCAATCTGAAAACAGAAATAGAAGTTGTGAGGAAAGGGAGGAAAATAGGAAACGTAATTCATTTATTCAATGCTGGTATTAAGGAAAAGCCAAGGTTAAAAAGAGTGAAAAAAAAGTATGTCTTTGCAAAGCTCTAATAGATATGCCAGATCCTCTCTTTTGCTTTCAGCAATTGTGGTGCATATTGTTGGCAGTGGTTCAAAGAAATGAAGTGCTCGTTCCCTGGGAATTGTCTTTCACACAAAAAAAGTAATTAGGGGAATAAAAGAATATGATGTATTAGAAAATGGGAGCCATAACAAACTACCAAGTAAGCTGCCATGGCTAATTCTTCTTAACATTCTTTTAAGTGCTCTCAAACTTGTAACCACATCCCAAACATCTCACATTTTCTATCTCGTCGAAAAATTCTGTACGGCCCATCTGATGAGGGCAGGGATGTCAAACATCTAAGTGTGTATTGTGTGTCCTAGTGACAAATATGTTCCCTTGGTGTAGGAAAAGGGCCAGAAGGTACAAAGGGAGAGAGAGTAATCTATTTATAACTTTTACAATGCCTTGTAAGAGGAGATCTTGGGAACTCTTCTCCTGGGGTGGCTGATTGTGCTCTCTCTGATGTGGACTCTGCTAAGTATGGGTAGGAATCCTATTACTGACCACTACAAAGGACTGTGTGGTTTAG
This sequence comes from Oreocharis arfaki, assembly GCA_013398015.1. Lineage (NCBI taxonomy): Eukaryota > Metazoa > Chordata > Aves > Passeriformes > Paramythiidae > Oreocharis > Oreocharis arfaki. Next base: position 301,923 of record VZRR01010232.1, on the reverse strand, counting down.
TTCAGAATATAAAATTCATATTATGAATGCTGTATGGGGGCGGAGAGGGGGAGGGAAGTAATATTAGCCTTCTGAAGAAGAGGAGGCTGTCATGAATAATGCAGCAGTGGCTCTCCGGGAGTCACACAAATAGATCGGATTTAAGATTCCTTTCCCAGTGATAAGGTCATCCATAGGGATGCTTTACATTTCTGCAGCACTTCCCAGGTATGGGTCTCAGAGCACTACCAAGCCTGGAAAGGACTGTGATTTCACAGAGCCTGAGAGGCTGGCAGGCATTAACAGAGAAGATGTGGGGAAAGGAAAGGGCAGTTGAACAAAAAAGCAGAGCTGCCCGTTGAGTTGGCACAGACAGAGCCAGTCCAGCCCAGCTCTGCCCCTGATTTGTCCTGTGTTTGGTCAGAGGGTTGTTTGCCCAGGCCTTGTCTCAGCGTGAACCCAAGAGTCCATGATGGTCAGATGGAAGTCCATGGCAGTGACGGTCCCAAAATACAGGTTTTGAAAAACTCCAGAGAAATCTGATACGTAAAATCAGCCTCTGGCTCCTGGGGGATCAGTGTTGTCACCAGTGATTTTTCGTGGCACTGTACGGAGCAAAGCTGGGTACTGATGGCTGCATGCCAGACATTTTCACCCACAGCACCCCTTCCCACAGCCTGCTCTCTTCCTGCACAGCCAAGGGCCTCCCGGGAGAGCTGAGATGTGCCAGCTGGGGCAGGAGGGCACCTCGACCCAGGACAGTGTCTGGGGAGGGCAGGCAGTGCTGCTGGGCCACCCCTGTGCGGGATGATGAGCTTGGGTGAAGCTTTGCATCGACCATGGAGCCAGCTCTGGGCACAGCTCCCAGTGCTGTCCCCCTGTCCATTCAGGCTGGGTAAAGCAGGAATATCCTGTGCTCTGCTCCACTGCTGTGTGACTTCCTCTGCTGCCAACACCTTGGTAGTCAATGCTGGACACAGAAACAATGACTCCCCGGGAGAAACACGTAACCCCATGGCTCAGTCCCATCAGCTGAGTGCCAGGACTGTGGCAGCTGCTGACACCGTATTTCTGTGTGCTTTGGGTAGAGAATCAGTTTTTTTGTTCCTTTTTTTAATAAACTCAGATCAACAGCAGCAATAATGAAGCGGGAGCACATCTTTAGGTCAAAAAATATCCTTGACACAGTCTCTGCAAAGGCCATCTCCAACAATTCATAACTTAATATGAACAAATAGAAAGACATCATCTTCAGCAACTCACTTTTGCCTGTGGAGCTGACTTTACAAGAAGCAAGACCATTTTACTAAGAAAAAGCATTTAACCCAGGAGAGAATTGAAAGTAAACACCAGTAATACAACGTGCTTTAGATAAAACAGTATTTTTCTGCCCCTTGATCTCGCTCGGTCTTAAGCCAATTTTGGCAGGTACTGCTGTATTAAGTGGTCAGTCCCCCGTAGTGGTCACACACTGTTTTACTGGAGGTCTGACAGCGGCTATAGGAGAGATAAGATTAACCCTTTGGCTCCAATGGCTCCAATGGATCTTATTGCCCACAACTGGGAACACATCAAGAATTTCTAGCTCTTGGCCTCGTGGGGTTAATGGCAATCTGTTGCTGATTTCCCTGGACAATCAGAGTAGCAAACACTGGACTGCTTAATGAGCCCCGGAGGACAATGCTGGCACACAAGGCTGTGAAGATCTGGACAAACCAAGGAAAAGTAAAATGAAAACAAACATGGAGGTTTATTTTCCTAGCTCACCAGTTGCAAACAAAATTTCATTTAATAAACCATGAAATGTTTCACAGAGTTTCTGTATATTATTGTAAGAGCAGCTGGGCAATGTAAAAGTTACTTTCCCTCCTCTTTGTTATGCTGTCTCATATCCAGTTCTCGTCCAAACAAAGTTGTATTTATTTATGTGTTAATATATTTATCATCTTACTCCTTACCATGATTTTCTGAAATGAGTTCAGTTGTGACTTAAGGAGTCATCATGTGTAGGGTCTCCAACACAAAGCAAAATCAGGGAATCACTAAGGTTGGAAGGGACATCTGGAGGACTCTGGTCCAGCCCCTTTCTTACCCTGCTTCTGCAGCGCCAAGTTGGAAATTACATTAGGTTGCTCATAATAGACAATGAAGGAAAAGCTTTTTTTGGCCATGGAACACGGCAGGTTTTCTGGTGAACTAGAGAGAGGAAAGTTAGCTGAGCTCCAGTTTCCTTTTTTTTCCATATCTGAAACAAACTGGAATTTACATGAATGTTTTTCAATTATCCTAAGGGAGAAAAATCAGCATGTATTTCCTTTATCAGGAAATTATCCCTACTTGAGGAACACATAAAAAAGTGCTGAATTTGAGCGTGTTCTTGAGTCCCCACTGTGGTAAACGAGCACATGCTTTGAGTTAATCTCCTACTGAAGCACTTTCCTGATTCAGGATGACATAGTGCTTGTGAACAATTTTTCTTGTACACATCCTTGATGCATACATAATGCTTGGTACCTGCTTTTTTACTGATGCCCCCGTTTTGTTTTTGTTCCTTGATTGGATGAATGTAAACTAGTGGAAAGGGCAATAAATCAAGAGAGATTTCAAGACGGCAGAGAAAACTCTGTCACTGTAAATCTATGAACTAACGTGAGATTTCTGCCAGACTTTTCTGTCTTTCCCTGAACCAAAAATTCTGTCACATCAGTTCAGGGGTTTCACTCGTTCACGTGTTCATGGAAGTCATAGCACATGGTTACAGCCAGTAGCAAGCTGCTGCCCAGAGTGGGAGAATGTCAGCTTTGTCTCACAAGTTTTATAAGGTTGCATTAATATATTTAAACAATTAGCAGCATTCCAACACGATGAGGTTCTCATTTCCCTCAAAACTTCCCTTACTGCCAAATATGCAAGCACATCCACTTAAAACAACACAATTACTATTGTAATTACCACTAGATTTTAAACCCCCCCACCCACCCCCTTATTTCTAGACTCTTTCAGCCAGCATCTCCAAAACTTCCCCGCAGGAGAGGATCAATGGGTGCATTTGTATCAGCTCTGTGTGCTGGAGAATATGATACCGATCTAATTGCGTGGTGTTACTGAAACCCATTTCCACACATCTGGGCGTGTGAGATAGAACATGAGATAGTCCTGTCCTCCCCTTTTAAACACACACTGATCCCACTGGACTGAGAAATGAAGCAGAAGGGAATTGGTGCTACGTGGCAAACTCAGATAAGCATCGGGAGGCAATAACACCTGAGATTTCATGGGCAACGGCAAATGAATGACCAATTAGCAAGAGGGACAGTGTAATGTGGCACTGTAATTATGCTCATTAATGGCACTGCAGGATTGCATCTCCACTCAGTGGTTTCTATCTTTTGGAAGGGAGCAGAGCACAGCTGAAATGCAGCAATTGAAGAGGATTTCAATAGAGGTAGAGATAAAAGGAAACTCAGTTGTGGTTTTCAACTTGTAGCCAGTAAATGAAGGAGTTTCATGGACTGAAGGCTGGTGAAAGGCAACTGTGGTGAGCAAGTGTGAGCTGTTGGTGGTAAGAAAAGAGCAGAAGAGTCCTGGCTGTTCCATGGATATGACCAAGGGCATCAGAAAAGGACTTGGCTCCTGTTGGCCAAGTGGTGGATGTGACGATGGCACAGCTGGCTCAGGGAGGGTCACCCCCTGCTCTGGCAGCAGAAATAGGTTCCTTTCTGACTGCACACCGAGCTGTCACCTTTGCTACCTCCCCCTGAAACACCTGGGCAGACTCAAGGGGCAGGTGACACAAGATGGGTGGGTGGTTTAATTGGCTTCCTACGCCTGCAGGAGCAGACTCGGAGTATGCTTGTCGCTGATATTTTTGTTCGGCACCACAGTGGCTGTTTAATTGGAAACTGTTTTGGGCAACAAGAGGCCTCATCTGCGTGATGGACGGGGGTCAAATCATGGGCTGGTAACTCCAGAGACTCTCAGACTATGTGAAGGGGCACCATCAACCTTCACAGCTCTCACTCAGCCCAAACAACAGGAAGAAAACTTTTCTGGCTCTCCACGTTCACCTTTAATTTAATTTTTAAACATTTAGTAAACAGAGTTGTAGGGCTTCTCATTAACTTTGGAATCTTATAGTCATAATTTTTGATACACAACATTACTTACCAATTAGCTTCTCTTGTTCGTTTAAATTTCTTCGCTCATATTTTAATGGGAGCTAATGATGCCTTTGTTGACTTATTTAATGTTATGTAAATGTGGCTACAAACTGTGAAGGGTTTAAAGAGCAGCTCTTTTTTTGCTTACTCATCAGTTTTTGGAGAATGTTTGGCATTCTCACAATCAGCACACATCACCCTGATGAACACAAGTAACTAAGAAGGCAAATAATAATAATTTTGTAAGATAAGCAGTAGAAAGTATTCAGTGTAAAATTTTATTTCTTCCCTTTGCTGATGATAACTTTCTTTTCTTTTCTTTTCTTTTTTTCTTTTCTTTTCTTTTTTTCTTTTCTTTTTTTCTTTTAATGGAGCCGAAGGGGACTTTGTGGCAGCTAATCTAATTTATCATGGTATTAAGAAACTGTTAAAATTTAGGTGGATGTTTAGATTCTGCCATGCTCAGGTTGCAAGATCATGAGTACACCTTGTTTAGTTTTGTTTCACAGAACAGAGCCTCTCCCGTGTGGTTATAGAGGGCCTCTTAATTCAGTGTACAATTCCCTTTAAACTGTGATACCAACTCATGTGTAGGGGTGGATATGGAAAACACACACAAACAATATGAGACACACACATTTGTCAATAAATTTAGTTTACTCTACAAAAAATATATATCTTTAATTAAGAAAGCATTGACTCCTGCATGTCTCTGATGTCCGGCCCTCTGGAGAAAGCAGTGCAGCTTATTCAATGCCCCCTTTCTTCTCTACAACTCAGGACTGCTTCCCTTTGTCTCCTCTCCACCGTGGCTGCCAAAGGTCACCCAAAGGGGATGCTCAGAAGCCCAGGAAGAAGGGCCAGTGCAGGCTGGGTTTGGTTACAGCCACACCGTGGCACAGAAAAGCTGCTCTGGTTGCTGATGAGCGGAAGGTGGGGAGCAGGGAGCCTGTGAAACTCTTCAGCCTGGAGTTTGTAACCAATTGAGCCCTGGTTTCTCAAATCTGATGGTAATGCTTTGAAAATGCACTTCAAACGTATCATAGAAAATTTAAATATTTAAATATTCATTTATTCTAATTTCCCTTTTGATAGGTACCAACCACTAGGCATACATTTCAGCAACTATGAAGGTCTACAGCAAACTGTCTGTCAATGTGGATTTTAGCACAATTCACTGTAAATTAGGGAATGATTTTCATCTCCTTATCAATGTTTCAGGAACTCCTTCAGTTCGATATTTAACAATTGGGGGCTGAGAAGGAACACTTCAAATAACGAATGAACAAGTTTTACCTCCTATTCCTATCTGTTCTAAAACTTTGTGGGCATGTAGAGCTCTTTTTCTAGAACAGATACTATTTTTACCAGTGTGGATTTACACAGACAACAGGTACGAAAGTACATTCATCACAAACTCTTAAAAACTCTTCAGGGATTTAACTTGAAAAAATAAAAGCCAACAAATGTGACACTCAAATGATCTACACATTTTATGTGATATGTAAGATACCAAAATGCAATATTTTGTTCTTGAGGTGTGTCCCACACTGTGTTGTCAAGACTTCAATGTAGTCATCTTATAATGAAAGCAATATTAGTATATTAAGTTTGGCGTGTCATAACTGCTAGAGAAACAAGTTTAGTGCAGGAGATGTCAGTGATACTATAATAATTCTCTCTTTGATTACCAATAAATTGTTTCTCAGATTTTTGCTTTCAATTGCTTTTTTCAACAATTGTCAAATCTTTTATATGCATTTTCAAACTTCTCTATGGCTTTTAGTTAATGATGTTCTGCTGAGCATTGAAAATGTACTTCCCTTTTGACTTAGTGTGACGAGCTACAAACATATCTGCATATTTCAGTTGCAGAAATGTGGAAATACATATGTATTTTTCTCCTTGATTAACTATTTGGTGTTAGAGGAGTTCAAAAACTCGTGTCGAAGGCACAGTGGTGCTATTGGTGTCACAGGTATGAAATTCACTTGAGCATTTGGAGAAGGCACAGTGCTCACCCCCACGAGTGACACCAAATCCTTTCCATCACATCCCAGTGCTACCCATGCCAAACGGGCTGCAGATTCCTAAATCCTCTCTGGCATAGCAAAACTTTCTGAGATGTGTTGTTCAATTTAGGTTCCCCATGAATGCAGTATGTTGGCATGAAGTTCAGATCTATAATGGCTGGGAACTACTATCTTGTGCTGTCCATTGTCTCTCGTGTGTGTAACTCAGACACAGTGCCAATTGTTGTATGTCTCATGTCTGTAGCATAAATCCACTTTCATTTCTTACAAGCCCGTTGCTTTCTAGGGTCCTTCACTGCTGAAAGGTGGCTTTTTGTGACTGCATCAGTGTGACGTTCTTCAAGGAGTGCAAAAATATCTGAGCAGACTAATGCAGGCTGTGCTACATCAGTGCCTTCTAAAAGGGCTGGCACTACAATCAGCCATCCATAACTGACATTTCAAACATATTTCTCTTCCCCCGATTTTGTTTTATAATCCAGAAGTTGTTGAGTGCGTGAAAAGAGTTTCTTCACTAAAATACTCTTCTCTCACAATAAGCAGGTAACAAATTCTGTGGAGGTTACTATTATGATTTCTTGTTCTGAAATCTTGATAAAGGTGAAAGAAGGATGTTTAGATATTAGCTCTTGAGGGATATTTAGTAATCTCTGTATTTACTAGCAGATACTAACAGTACTGTTCCTTGCTCTCAGACTAAATTCATCCTGTCCATCTCAGCTGCTCAGAAGTCCCTTTCATAATATGTAGTTTTGGAAAAAAAACCCAGAGTCCAGTGGATTGTGAGGGGAAGCCAAGTTTATTTAGCCCACAGTTAAATGGGAAATTATTGGGGCTGTGACTGAAAATGCAGATTTCAAAATGTCCTAGACGTTCACCTAAATTCAGATCAGTCCCTGGGCTTTTGCTTCTTCTTCAATCTTGATCTAAAGAGACTTAATCTCAGGAGTTTTCAAAGTAGAGCAGAAAAACCTTGCAAAAACAGGGTTCTTTTACGAGACTACTTCTAGCTGCTCCTTTTAGGGTTAAAAGTTACTGGAATAATAAATTCACCTGGAAGCTTGGTTGGGAGCTGAGTAGAGCTGTATCACACTTCCCTTCAAAGAGATGGTGAGAGGGTGTGCAGAAAAGGAGGCTGATGACCAAAAAGGTGCAGCACAGATCGTAATAAATGCAGACATTGCAGCCTGTTTAGATTCCTCACAGAGACTTTTGTGTTGAGATACCCCGTGTGTGCTGGGTAGGTACTCTGGCAGCCGGGGAGAGAGGGAGGTGTTTGTATTTCCTTGCAGGCAGGTAGAGGTGAGGGTCTTTTGTAATCACACACTCAAAGGACAGAGAGAGATAAAAAGGAAGAAAACCAATCCACAACTTCTTCTGTCATTATGAAACCTCTTACCATAGCCTCCTCCTTTCCTTTTTTCCTTCCTTTGTTTATTCTACTTCACCACAAAATTCGCTGGTGTAACGATTTACATGAATTCACTTGTGCCAGCATTAGGCTCTTGTGCCTTCCCTGAGCTAGAAACACTGCAATTTTAGAGGAGAGTTGTGTTCAGAATGCACTAAAAAGCCACTGTCCTGGCTTACTTCTAAACCAGCAAATTGCAGCTGAGATCTGCATCAGGCCAGCACAGTGCAGCCCCAGCCCTGCTTACCCCTCTCCATCTGCAGCTGCTGGCAAGTGAAACCAGAGGCCATTAAGAAAGCTAATGCTTAGCCATTTTTGTTGATGGATTCAGCACTAGAACAATATTTTGCAGGGAAGCTGGACAAAAATGCTGTTAGTTCTCATTAGAGATGGAAGAACTTTGTGAAGCTAGAGGTTTTTGCAAATCAATCATATTGCTTTTTAGGTACGCAAACTGAGTCTGACTTCACAAACCATTTTTTTTCCCTGTCATTGAATTCTCAGGGGGTTTTCCCCTCCCCACACCACCGATGATTAATAAAAAGGGAAAAAATATCCGAATGTTTTTCTATCTCAGAGGAAACTGTTCCTTGTGCTAGCAATAGTAATGCCACCCATTAAAAGGGTAGACCTTGCAGAAAATAGGATAGCCTCTTTCACCATTTTTTTTTAAGTTCTGTTTTTCTCAATTATGCTTTTAATTCTCTTTCTTTTCCTTTGTGATTACTCTCTGTTCACAGTAGTATGCTAGCCCAGGTCCTCATCTTTGCACCCATGCTTTCCTCACTCATAAATAAATTTCCCTTTGTGGTTTCCATTTGAGTCCCATTTTCAGTTCCATTTTTTTCATACAAAATGAGTCTGGGTGTTTACTAAATCTTATGAATCATTAAGTGCCATTGTAATAAGGCCTCCATGGAAAACATTCACATTTTCTAGGAGCCCATCATGCTGTTATAGTAGCTGAGTACCCAAGCCTGCAGCAAGAGGAAACTCAAGATGCAGAGGGATGGGGTAAATGCCAGACAGATTTACTGGGGGCTAACGGGCCTTTGGAGCCCATAACACTCCTCATCTTCACAGTGCTGGCAGCCTCACTCCCCAGCAGCTCCTCTCTGGCTGCTCTGTCCCATCAGCTCAGTGCAGCTGACTGGCCCATGACCAATACATCTGGCACAGGAGTTGCTGGAGCAGAGAAAGCGCAGCAAATGCCTCTTTTTCTCCTCTCACCGAATCCTCCCCTCCAACTTGGCTGAGCATTTCTCCCCAGAGGGAAACATGCCTGCCCCTGGCACACCACAGCCTGGCTTCATGCCACCCTCTCGGCATGAGCTTCGCATACCTGACCCGAAAGGTGAGCGTGTGGGCAGGCTGGAGAGCTGGAGAGGGGAGGACGTGTCCTTTCGGGAAGCGGTGGGATTGTGGCAGTACAGAATAGCCCCTTGCCTGCTTCCATCAGGGAATAATTCTCCCCATCTTACTGCATAAATCTCATCTATTCTGCAAAAACCCTTCCGCACGGCTGCTCCTGGCAGGCTGATGCAATATACACCCTGTGCTGTGGTGGCACCGAGTCCTTGGATGGGGGGGTTAGAACATGCTCCAGCTTTGCAAAACATGCCTTTAAATATTTATTCTAAGTGTATCTGTACCATTGTGTGACTAAACCTTCTCCATTATTCACAGCAATAGATCCTCTTATCATAATGACGTGCTGTCTTTTGAGCATTAAATACAACCCTCAAGTTGCTGTTTGAGGGGGTTTTCTTTCCCTCATTCTTTTAAAAAATATGAAGCTATAGCAGTCTGTTCCTTACTGAATGAGTTCCCGCGCATAAGTGAGCAATCAGCATTATCTAAATAAATGAAATATTCTTTGGGGCTCAACAAAACGCTTGTTAGGTTGAAGCTAATCTGTAGGAAATGAATGGTGTTTGTTGGTCTTTGAGAACACAGAAGAGATTCAAGCTCGCGTTAGTGTTTTCAATAGTGCCAACATAAATGTGCAAGTCTCTAAGATACAGAGATTGTTATTGTTATCAGATGAGGGCTGGAGAGAAATGTGGCGTTATGTAATTCAGAATTACTGCTTAACGTGGAAATAGACTGTGGAATGCACTCAGAGTCTTATCCGAACGTACAGTGGGTGCTTTAGTGGCAGAAGGAACAGCCCTGAACAGCCCTGAAAACCAGAGGATGCCAGGATGCTGCCAGCTCAAATTGCCCCACCAAAGTTCGTGGAAGACACCTGGACTCAGCACCTTGAAGAATGAGTCCAGAATGTGATTTTCTGAGTGGCCGCTGTGTTTCATGTCCTGTGTTTTGCACTATTGTGGGCAGGAGCCGCTCTCTGGAGGGCCATGAAAAGAGTGTTCTTTGATAGCTCACCTGGCTGGCACTGCCACGGCCCCAAAAACTCGCAGAAAGCTCCACCACTTTCAAACCTTTTAATTTCCCAGAGACCACCATGCAGCGCTATCATAAAACTTTTGATTGAAAACACGCAACATCTTTCACACTGCTCCACAGCCCATCTTTGGCTCTTTGAACGTATCTTGGACCACCACTCACCCACAGAATGCAGTGAACCTGCAGGCTCCACTCGCCTCCCTTCCAGCAGCCTGGTGGTTTCTACATGGCTTCAAAATTTTATGTTCTATATTTCTTTTTATATCCAAAATAATTCTTCGGAGTAATGGGCAAGTTTGTATTTTTGGGCATTCAGAGACCAGATTCTTCTTCAAGCAGTAGTGAGAGGAGACATGGTCCAGTGCTATGAGTCAGGGGTTATTCTTGTGTGACAGGATCCTCCTGGGGGATCTTGGCAACTCATTTAGGCTGAAAAAAAGGTGTTGGGGAACATTTGCCAGGTGAGGTGCCCATTGGAACTGCTCTTGCAAAGAGGAAGGAAGCTGTTTAAATCAGATGTTTAAAGTTAGACTCCTGGAGATGAATCCCATCTTCAGCAATTAAGAGATGGAAATTGGAGACCTGGACTGGTTTCTAACCATCTGCTGGGGTGAAAGGATCCATTTTCCCTCATGTGGCTGTGAGCTAAGATATTTTCTCTACCGAACTTTCCGGTACAAAAGCAATTTGCAACTTAGAGGGGAAAAGACCTGACATTTTAAAGGCAAACTATCAACTAAAATAAAGTGAAAGGATTATTATGTGCATATGAAGGATGGGGAATAAATGAGATATTTGTGACATACACAGATTGTTCGTGGAAAAATGATTGCTATGAGTAACATGGAAATTAGCACCGTACTGCACTTTGGCAAGTTCATGCCTCTGCTTCTATCTTTAGAGATTGCTTTGATAGTATGGCCATCTCAGTAGTGCCTGAAGTTTCTCTGAGTCTCTCTTTTTGAGGAAACTTCTTTTGGACTTGTGAAGTGGCACAATTCCTGACTCTGGAGTCTCAGAACTGTCCTGAAACTTTACAAAGGTTTCTGCCATTGTGAAAAGCCTGAAAATGCAGCTGGCAGAATTTCCTGAAGAGCAAACTGCTGGTGGACCAAGCCTCCCTTCTTTGGCCCCAGACCTATAACACTTAAAATTGAACAACGATGTCCTTCAAATGTGCCCTCAAATGAAGGCACCAATGGAGCCTGTGCTCCACATTTTAGCAAGGTCTTGTCTACCATCACAGCGAAAGCGAAGCACATCCCTGCACACTTTATTGGGCCTTCAGAGGTGTCATTACAGCCCCAGACCAACAGCTCTGCCTTTCCCAGATGTGCTGATTTCCACCATCAGTCTGTCCCTCAAAATAAACACATAGCGTGTTTCTTAAACTGGAAAACCCTGCTGGAAAGAGGATGAAAAACCTCAGAGGAGAGAAGTGTGGAAAAACTATGATTATTAGGAGGTCCATGCCAAAAAAAAAAATAGAGCTGCATTGTCTCTAAACTGCATGTTTGTGCTGAGAACTTGTAGCACTGTTTAGTTTTGTTTTGCTATCTGCCATTGACTGTCACATTTCACAACTTAAAGAACATGTTATTTCTTTGTTTATTTTGTCAGTCTTAGTCTCTGGAGGGAAATTATATCACTGTTTCAGTGGAATAGATTTAATTTGTTTGTGTCTTGTTGTCTATAGCATCTATCTAACTACTTATCTCTGGAGTTACCTCTCAGTCAAAGGTTTTCTGTTTCGTTCACATTTTAACAGGAGGGAATTTGCACTTGATTGCTTTGAGCACTTCCTAAGTTTGGTCAGCTATCTATGTATTTATTTTTCTGTTCTAGTGAGAGAAAATGGGAATTTAAAATGTATGGAGCCAGCAGAGGTTTAGCTGTGATTTGTTTCTAATGTAGAGGAAAATTGCCCAAGTAATCTTATCCCATTCATACAACTAATATGGCCATGAGGCTCTGATGTGTTGAACAGTAAACACCACACAACATACCCTTAAGAACTGTGGCTTAAAAGATTTCTTATTTTCCATCACACGGTTCCAGCTTTCGATGAATAAATATCAGGTCCTGCTTGCACTAACGTCCATGGGAGTTTTCATGGGTTTAAATGAGAGTAATAGAAGTTCCTGGTTTATAAGCATATTTTATAAAAATGATAGTTATCATGCATTATGGAGTTAAATGGTAACACTGGGTGGCTATGTGAGGGGAAAAAATTCTGATACAAGCCAGCTACAACAGCCAATTCAGACTGAGAATATATAAACCCACTATCAACATTTGGGCAAGGGAGGCCGTGCATTCTCCAACAAATGAGGGCTTGAAATATGGAATAAATTCTCTGAAAACCAAAAATTGAGATACCCATGCAGGGAAATGCTCTGACCTTTGTGATACAGGAGACATTTTAGATCAATATGGCAACTCGTTTGGGTTTAATATCTATCAACTGGGTCAGCTCGCTCACACCTTCACCAATGTGATCTTCGAGCAAATTTATATATACATGCATATAGAGAGAGATGCACACATCAAAACCCCAGGACTAAGTGTTGAGAAGATGCAGAAAATGAGGAGGGTTTGAGTAGATGAGGGAGAAGAAGTATTACATGTATCACCTTCCATACAGGACCACAAGAAGTCAAATCTTGTCCCATTATCATCATTGGTGCAGTTTTCATCGGCACACACTTAAATATTTCAATCTCTTTAATCAAAGTCAGTGTGAAGTACTTAGGTTTGGATTGAATCCAGTCTATCATAGAATTTCAGTGACCCTCCTCATCTTTTTCAATCAAAATATCTTGTGACATTTGGCTACAGTGGTTCACACCTGACACCAAGGAATTTGTTAGGTGGCAGTTTAGCACAAGGTCTTGCAGGACTTTTAATGGATCAGAACTCATACCTTGCCTCATCCTTCTGCAATGACGTGAGAAATAAGCTGTTGGTTAACCTGAAGCCCTTGTGAAGGCATGGGTTTAGGCACTATGCCCACCATATTTTATATTGATATTCTGTAAAATTCTTCCCTGAATAAACAAATATTAAATGTTGCTCGTTCATCTGATGAAATCTCCACATCATTGGACAACAATCCTATTTCTTATGTGCCATCTACCTCCTTTGCCACATCCCCACCATTCCTTTGAATCTTCTCCAGATCCAGCGGCTGTTGAATTTACATTCTTCTCTGGGCTGTTAATGAGTATATTGATTAATACTGGCTCCGGTACCAATCCCTGTGGGAGACCAATTGATACTTCTCTCTCTTTTGACATAAAGCCATTGATGATAAGTCATTGGCTCCTAGCAGTTGGATAGATTTTTGTCTACCTTATTGTGTTATTATGCAGGCTATGCAACTCCAGCTTTCCTATTGAGTTCGTGGGTAGAACAAAACTAACAATTTACTAAAAATCCAACTATGTTATGTCTGCCTTAATTAATTAATTTCTCAGTATAATTGGGCCTGAGCTTCCTTTCACAAAGCTGTGCCAGCTGCTATGTAGTTCAACACGACCTTGGCCATTTCTGTCATGTTTTGTTTCTACAGAATCATGGGATAATTTAGGACAGAAGGTCATCTGGTCCAAGCCCTGGCTGAAAACAGGTTCTATTAGATCAGATTGGTCAGGGTTGCCTCCAGCCAAGTCTTGGGCACCTCCAGTGGTGAGGTTGCACAAGCTCTCTGGGCAGCCTGCCCGTTTTTGTTTTCATGGTAAAACCCCCCCACTCTTACTTGTATTTGATATTCCTTCTACTGTTCCAACTTGTGTCCGTTGCCCCCTGTCTTATCACCTCCAGGAAGCATTTCATGGCACTACTACATGCCAGTTCCAGCTCCCAAACTGGTGGACAACAGACACAGCAGTGCCTGTTTCCCTTTGTCAAAGGCAGTGGGACACACCAGGTTTGTCAGTGCTAGAGACAAAGTTCCTGTTTCGATTTTTAGTGGACCCACACGCATCGGGATGGTGGAATGGACCCACCAGATCGAGGGACTACCCAGGACATCCTTGCTGTGCACTGCGAGTGCCAGCTTCCTCCTGGACCTGTCGCCTTATCAAGCACACTCAGCACAGCTTTTGTAAATATTTGCTCACTTTGGAGCAAATACTCCTTATCCAACAATCTTCCTCAGCGATGAGGATGCGGGAAAAGAGCCCCTTGTTAATGCCTCTGACATGATAAGCATTCAGCTGCAGTAACTGAGGCCTGGTTCAGTCAGAGCCCTTACAGGGGAGGAGTGCTTAGCAAATTATATCTCAATGGAATCAATAGGACTTCGGCACTCGCTGAATGTTTAAGCACGTGCTGAAGTGTTTACTATTCAGCCCCTCATTTAGTTCTCATTTAATTAAACAGAATCAGATCCTCACAGAAGTAAATCACTGAAGTTTCTCCCAAAGGGGTCTTCCCAGTTTGCAATAATTGAGGAGTTGATCCAATGTCCCAACTCTACATCTTCTTTTTTAAACATTCAGGTGTCTGTCTATCTATCTGCCAAACTTATGTTATTTTACCTCCTAAATGATAAACTATTCAAAGAGAGGTGCTGTCAGAAGCAGCCAAGAGGGACACAGGTTTCATCAGTTACAAACGAAGTTCTGAGCCTTTGGTAAATGAAACGAAACTTTTCTGATATTATTGTTGTTCAAGTCTAAGCTGATACAAGCAGCTCTGCTCCTCCTAATACAGGCAAGGATTTCTTTGGAAGTTTAGTGCTTCCACTCCAGATAAAAGCAAGTCATTTGCTGCTTTCATCATGTCACTACTAATTTCCAAACAGTCAAACCTGCTGCTAATTTATTTACTGAACACTGAAGCCCTGTTAGCAGGGGCTGCTACTGAAACTGCTTTCTGGCCTTCGGCTTTTGTTTGTTGACAGCCTGATTTCCCAGTAGGCCATTTCCACCTGTGTTTCTGTTGTTTTTAGTGCATGTCTTTCTTTCTTCTTCCCAGTGAGTGTCTCCCAAATGGCTCCTGAAGGCTTTTCTCATCTTCCCTCGCTCTCTCATCCCCTTCTCCCTCCCAGCTGCAAGGACTCTCAGCTCTGCTTTCAGTCATTCTGCAGTTAGTGGTTGTCTACACTGCTGAGCTCCCATGGGGCACTAATTTTTGTTTCAAGGACAAGATTCAAAAGAGTTTGCTACACACAGGTTGCAGGGTGCAGCTTCAGATGTGCCTTCAAATAGACTTTGGAGATTTGAATATATGAGCTTCTGAAAATCAGTTTTTAAATTGCAAGGGAGGCCTATTAAGTGCTGTAAAATTTTTTTTTTTGCTTTTCTATTTTAAAAGCTGCATTAAAAAAAGTGATTTTTTTTTTTCCTTCCTTTCTCCCATGACATTGGGTGGAAATAGAAATTAGGAGACTGCCATTTCCCTTTAACTTCATGCATATCAAAGGCAGAGAGATGACAGGATAAAATGATTCAGAGAGTGGCCAGCATACTAGGTGTCTGGAGGAGCCAGTGAGGAAAGACACTGAGATGTTTCTGTGCTTTCTTTGCAACAAGTCAGTGTGCCAGGAGCTTTAAGGGTGCAAGAAAGGTTCTAAGATGGTTTCCATGAATGGAAAAATTCAGAGGCTGCACCGCTTTAAGGATTTGTATTTTAAGATAGTATTTTAATTTTGCATTTCTTGATGTTCCCTTCATTTCATACATAACTTCTGGTTTGCACTTACTTTATCTCAACCCCAGTAACGTGTAAATCTTGCTGAGATCCATTTTGAGAGGACTCAAAACTACTGGTACACTAGGCTTCAAAAATTCTCCTTTGCTTGCATGTCAAATTCAAGTGGGGTTTTATGCCTCAGTTTTGAAGACTTGGCTTCTAATAAAGTTCATAAAACTCAACACAACTGCTTATCTTTTGGCTCAAGCTTAGAACTGCAGGTTGGGGGAGTCTTCTGGTTAAAACTGCTGGGCCCTTGATTTCTCAAACTGGATGTTCATGTCTAGTCAGTAGCTCAGATTTTTTTTTTTTTTCCTACTTAGCCTCAGTTTCTCCTTGGTAAAACAGAGGTGGTAAGACCGTCCTACCCCAAACAGGCACTGTGAAATGGTTCAGGAACAAATATTGGTGGGACAACTTTCAAAAGAGCACTGGAGCGAAGTTCAGGGAGCGAAGCTTCGATGCCCAGTGCTGTGCCTGGGGGCCACCCCTGCACACACACCCAGAGGCTCAGCACTGGAGCCATAATCTGCTGACCTTGAGTGAGTCTCTTAGCTGCTGTGTCTCTCCATTTCCCAATAATATCGCAATAAGACTAATATTTACTTTCCCCACAGTCACAGAGTAGTCAGAATGAATTAATGTTTATAAAGGACTCGGGAGCCCTTGGATGAATGGTCTCATAGAAGCGCTAAGCAGAGCGTGCATTGTCATTTCCTTGTAGATAAACACATATCATTTACATGGCTGTACAGAGCTGTTCGCACAGGCATATGCAATGTCTCATCTCAGTGCACTCAGGGTAGCACAGGATATAAGAACAAACCCAACAGTCCCTGACAATTCATGTCATTTTCCTTTGAAACGAGTATATTTTCTGTGAGAACAGAGCTTATCATGTAATCTCCAATGAAAGTTATGTTCTGCCTTTTTACAGTTGCCATGATGCAAATGTCATTTGTGCTCTCCTTCTTTATGAAAGTTAACAGTTATTTAAGAGATCAAAGTTAATTATCACTAAGGAGATCATTTTTACCTATCAACCCACTTTTGTAACCCCACTATCACAAGTAGAAGCTTTATGCTAATCAGTTTTCTAATTTCCATAAATTACTGATAGAATTACTTTTTTTTTTCCAGCATGAAAGTAGATCTGTTGGTGAAAGCTCTTGAGAGGTAAAGAGACAGAGAGAAAATGAGGTAAGGTGCATTTTCAAGAGTTTACCAGCTGAATGTGGTACCAAGGAAATAAAATTCAAATCATTAGTTTCATCACACCACAAAACTCGTAGATGCTGCAGCTTCCCTGCACTGCAGAAGTCTGATGCACACACATTGTTTCAATTTAACATGGTGATAGAATGGAACTGAACGTGAGGATCACTGTGTGACCCTATTACATGTGAAGTGTCTCTATTAGAGCTGCAGAGACAGCATGCCAGAGGAGCTGAAATGTGTTGATAGAAACAAACAGATATACCTTTTTAAAAGCAGCAGTCAGGAGCTCTGCAGTGTGATCCAAGTGTGTTCTGCTGGAGAGGGCAAAATAGTCTATCCTAGGGGAAGATGATATTAAGAAAGCAACCCTTTCCACTCCATCACAGCACTTTCTGTGCAGTGAGCTTGCCAAATGGAAGCTGCTGCTGCTGCTGTGGAAGTTGTTATTGCTATGACTGACAGCTGCTGCAAAATAACCTCAGCTACAGCATGGAAGGAACAATAAGAACTCAAAATGAAACAGATGCGGGTATTTTGGGCATCCCCTTGGTCTAAAAGTTGAGTAAAATAATTGCTTA
Source organism: Oreocharis arfaki (assembly GCA_013398015.1). Taxonomy (NCBI): domain Eukaryota; kingdom Metazoa; phylum Chordata; class Aves; order Passeriformes; family Paramythiidae; genus Oreocharis; species Oreocharis arfaki. Next base: position 284,438 of record VZRR01010232.1, on the reverse strand, counting down.
GTAATTAACAAGCTTGTTGCTATGCTGCTGCAGCCTTTTAGACTGACGCTGATAAGCTCCAACATAAATTGTTTACAACCTAGAGCTAAAGTTGTATCCATGCCTCACCTGAACCACCCCATGCTTGTTGAGCTTCATTTGGAGCTGGTAACAGAGCAGTTCACCTTCCAGTGGGCATCAGCAGATTTCTGCTTGACCACTACTCTGCAGAATGAGGAGGGGCCTGCTCTGTCATTTTTATCACATTGAAGTCCCAGCGTCTCCTGTCCTTGCCTCTGTACCAGTGGCAGTTTCTGCAGCAGCATTTTCAACCCAGATGAGAAGTCCACCTGTTGGTCTGCCAGCGGTCTGAAGAACTTTCCTTGTCCAGAAAGGAACTGGCAACAAGGCCAGAGAGACCATGGTCAGTGCTGCATCCCCTCTCCCTGCCACAGGCACCCCACAGCCCCCAGGGCACTTTCTGGGCAGCCCCACAACCCCAACAGGCTCCAGAGCTAAATGCGAGGGACACTTGGAAGCACCAGCGTAACAGGCAGCCACAAAGGAGTGTGAAAGGGCCTTAGCTTCCCCCTGGCTGCGAGGTTTTGTGTCACTGCCTAGAGAAAAGCAACACAAAACTATATTCTGTCTTGGTTTTTTGTGCCTCGACCTTCACCCCTCCGTCACGCACGCACCTATTTCTCTTCAAACGCAGGAGCCACCCTATTGAAGTCAGCAGGACTCTTCTGGTGCTTCAAGCCAAGCATGCATATGCCTGGATCCAGTTGATATTTACAGAAGGCTCCTTTTGAATTGGCTTTTGATTATACCACCTGTGTCAGAGGGTTGTTCCTTATTGCATTTGTGGACAGCGGGATCAGCGTGACTTGTTTCCATGTGAGAAAGATGGCAAAAGATTGCAAATATAACCTTTAACATTACAGACCTTTTTTAACTGTCATGTACTGCACTGAACGGTGTATTTGTGGTTGAAAGGGAACATAAACTATGATGCAGAACACTAAAGGATTGAGAAAATGTAACCTTTGAGCGGATGCTTTGGGTTTTATTATCCCATTTATTTATTCTGCTGGATATCTGTAGGATAATATGATCAATGAGTTGGAATCCTTCTTGTTTCTACCAACAACAAATCAAACCATTAATAGGCCAATAAAACCCCGGGATTTGGAGAGAGGGGAGGAGGGGAAGTAATTGCATTGTTCTGATGCTAACGAGGCACATCTATCTTGAAATAACTGATTAAAGCCGGTGTTGACACAAGGCCTTTGCACAAAAAAAGCTCAGAACGAGGTGTGTAGTGCTGGGTGGTGCTGGGGTCCCAGTGGCAGCTCGGTGCTTTCTGCAAGTGCTGTGCAGGTGGGACGTGAGAAGCACCTGTCTGGGGGGAATTCACCCCTCTTAACCCTCTCTGAGCACCTCAGGGACGGGCTGGCAGTGCAGCGGGACAGGAGCACGCAGGGTTCACGGGGCACGTTGTGTGGCTGATAAATAGTTCCACAGCTGTGTGATTGCATAATGATAGCCACATTCATTCACCTGCCTATCAAAAGCGATGCATTAAAGTTTGAGCTCTCTTCCCCTGGGTCCACGAAGAGACATTTGAGTGTTAGCTTATAGTCTTTAACATTCCTCCTAGCAGTGGGCTAAGTGCAGTGGGGTTAAACAGAGTCCCTTTTGCTTAGTAATCCATTAGCTAATGGGTGTGTAAGCCCATCAATTGGCTGTTTATTCCCTAACCCCATTAGGGTACACCTGCTGTGCATAAAAAATACACCTGACAAATCGGAGTGATAGTTGAAATAAAATAAATATCAAGTGTTGTTATAGCTGATCCATGGTGTTTAAGGCAGAAAGGGCATAACAGTGATTTGTGATGGCAGAACAAAATAGCTCGTGCTGGCTCATGGTAGCTCAAGCAGGTTGATATAAATCCCCCTGCGATCACCTGTAGGCTCCAGCACTCGGCTGCCTCTTTCCCCAGCCCCACGGGCCCCTCCAGAGAGCTGCAGTTCACCTTCAAACGCCATCTCCAAGCGCCTTCTGCAGAGCCACAGAGCTGCTAAGTGATAAATTAATTATTTGGGGGAGGGGGGGAGGGTGAGAGCTCACAGGCTGCTCTCCTGCGAAGGCAGCCAGCAGCTTCAAATCTGTCTCCGATACCAGGCCATTTGTTTTGTCACTACATAGGCTTTATTTATTTATTTATCTTGCAGCTTGCCCTGTGATTAAAACTGTTGAAACAGCTGGTAGCTTGTAGCAACTTTCCTGGTGCTGTTTCCTGACGTCAGTCAGGGGCTGTGGCCGTGATGGGAGCTGCCCTGAGCTGCTCCTCTGGGTGAGGGACAGGAGCACTCCCGGCCATCCCTGTCCCCATCCTCTTAGGTCTGCAGCAGCCCCACTGCACAAGGAGAATGAATCTGTGGAAATCGGTGCCAAAAAGTGATGCTGAAATGAAGATATTATCAGAAAATGGATTAAACCAGGGCTTTTATTTAAAAAAAGAAAATTGAAAAAGAGCGCCATCACCACTGGCTGGGGAGGTTGATGACAGTAAGATGAGCAAGGTGGTTCAAGGTGGTCAGCCCAGTGTGGAAAATGCCCTGGGGCAAATAAATGGGCTTTGAATGAGCCAGCACGGGGCTTTATGGAGAGGAGCTGGATGCCTTCTGCCATCAGGGTGCTGAGCAGCCAGGCCGGGGAGGGCAGGTGGAGAACACACAGACAGAGGATGGAGAAGCCTTGCAATCTCCATGGTGGGGGAAATGTGCATAGAAAGCCTCTCAGGCTGAGGAGAGCTGAGGACCAGGTCTCTCATGTCAGGGCACACGGTGAAACCTCAGGTGTGCAGGAGGCCGTGACCACAAACACTTCTGCCATGGAAGAAAACAAATGTACAAGCTTCCAGCAATCCCTCAGGCACCTCAGGGCTGGAGTGAGTGCTGGCTGAGACAGATCCACTCATGGCTGCTAAACTCACAGCTGAGCAAGCTGAAAAGCTCAACTTATAGCTAAAAACAAAAAGAGGGTGAGTGAGAAAGAGAGACCAGGTCAACCGAGTCCTGCAGTGGAGGCAGTGAATTGCCAGAACACTCAGACTGTGTTAGGGTGATGGAGAGAGAGTTTGGGAATCTGGCTTGGGTTGCCTGAACCATCACTTAGTGCTGCTGATGCACTAAGGAGCAGTGATAAAATGAACAAAGCAAGTCATTGCTCCTGGCTTGCATTATCCACAGGCTCTGGCATTTTCCAGCCGAGTGCCTGCCTCTGCCTTCCTGGCCCGCTGCTGCTATTACCTTTACATCATGACTGTCGAGGAGTGTATCATTCATAACATCCCTATCACAGAGAGATTCCTTTTTAAATGCTTGGGGAGATGGAGGTCTACAAACCCTGGGAAATCAGCTATACCTAATATATTATGTAGAAGTTCTGTAATCATTATTGAACTAAAGTGCATTGAGTAAGTGGATAAAATCAGTCCCACTGTAGCATAAGTCTCCAGAGACCACAGATAAAAATGCCTCGCACTTAAGCAGAAAAAGGTAACAAAATATTTCCAGTCCCAGCAACAGCATTTTCCCCTCTATATAAATAGGGAACCCTCAGGAGAAGGCAATGATGCAGCAGAGGTTGAAGGCAAAGTTAATGGTGGTGAGGTGGGGGAGAGAGGCAGTGCCTGGGGCAGGCTTGGTGAGCAGTGTGAGCAAAGCTCCAAGGAAAAAGGCAGAAGGCAGAGCCCTCCCTGGCAGGGGTGGTGGGCAGGGAGGCAGCGGGCAGTGGGCAGGACCCTGCAAATCTGGGGGACACAGTGTGGGTCTGGCAGGGAGTGGAAGTGAAATGTTTGTGCTCCCTTTTCGTCTAGACCCTGCAGAAAAATCAGTTTTTATGACCAGGGTCACCTCAGGCCTTGCTTCCCATGGCTCTCAGTGTTTCCCACCTGAGCATGCACAGGGGCACAAACACAGCTGCATTTTTGTGCCTCCCGTGCCAAGATCTGGCCTGAGCTGCTGCCCCCCTACAGGGAGCCACAGAGGCATCCTCAGTGGTGAATTTATCCTGAGCTATCCACAGCCAGATAACTGAGCCCCTTGAGAGCTTGCACAGAGCTACAGCATCATCAGTCCTTGCCTTTCTCATGCACTTGGCCCAGAGCTGCCAGGCTGCAGTGAATCACCAGGGCATGGTGAGGCTCTCTAGCAAACCTGCTAGAACTTTTGTAAGGGCTTACAGTATAAGATACATTTTGACATGGATAAATGTGGGAAAATTAGGGATTTATATTATTTAACAAAGAAAAGGGAACTAATTCATTCCCTTATTCAAAACAGAGTTTGGTTGGACAGGCACATATAGAACAGAGTTTATTATATGTTTCGGGAAAGCGTTAAATTATCATCTAAATAATTTTTTTTCATTGAGTTCTTCAAATGTACATCCACATTAGTGATGAAGTTTGGGCTTTTCATTGAAAATAAGGGGGGAAATATGTTAGGCCACTGTATTTGCTATTCCTGTTGTAGGCCCACACAAACAAAAGCCACCTAGAACTGCAGCCCCTGCTTTTTGGCTGTGACCTGGGTAGTCACTGGCATTCGTGTCCTGGAATTACTTTACTAAAGTTTTCTAAGATGTGTGCTCTTTCTCATGGCCTGCCAGCCATGTTGGATCAGTGCCACAAGCTCTGGTCCAGCTCTATCCTCAAGGGCAGCAAAGGGAGGAAGAGTGAAGAGGGCTGTGGAGTTGGAACTATTATTTATTTATCTAAAGTATTGACCTGACCTCCCCTACTGAAATATCAGCATTAGATACTGGGGAAAAGGGATCCCAGAGCCAGCAGCTGCTGGGAAGTAGAGGAAACAGAGATGTGAAATGGGGCCCAAATCAGTCATTGTTTCCTTGAGACAACGGAGCTGGGGACAGGCAGGAGGTGCCAAATGACAGGAAGGATTGAGTACAACAGGTGGGTGGACATGGAGGCAGTGACCAGCTGACCAAGAGTCTCAGTGTCAGGCTGCTGCTCAGCATCTCTGAGGTGTGACCTTATTGTAGTTACTGGACTCTAAATGTTCACTGTCAGTGTTTGCACATTTTTGTCAGTACAATGACAATCGTGTTTGTGAAGGGAGGAGAAGCGAGTAGCAAGTGATGCTCCTGTAATGTTTCTGTGGCTGGGGAATGTGGTTTTTGCTAAAGCACTTCCCAAAACTTCTGTCCTGTGGAATTGAGGGAGTGTGGAGCTGAGCTGGGGGCCAGGGACTCTGTGGGAGGCTCCAACCCATCTGTAGCACAGCAGCACAATGTGAATATTTGCAAGAGGACTGCAGAGCAAGGGGCAGTAAACAGGAAGGAGCTCAGGAAATCAAGTGAATAACATCAAAGGTGTCTTCAGCTGCCCCATGCAATGACAGAAGATACACGGGCTGTGGTGCTAAGCAGAGTTACATAAACGATTACACAACACAGCTGTGGCAAGAGCCTGGAGAGACTCTGAAGGGAATAAGCACAGCACACAGACAAGGCCAGGAAAATAACAGTGAAAGCACCTCATCCTGCCGAGGTTTCTTTAAACTAATAAAATATTATAGACATGCCCACAAAAAGTTACAGCAAATCCCGCTGCCAGGGGCAGCCCATTCAGTCAAAATAACTACTACAGTGGCTAAAACAGTGAGAGAAGCCACTAGGTTAGGGGGCAGCAATAAGTCACATCATTACACCTTAAGCCACATTTCCCTGTGTGATGACAGAGGACACTCCCCTCCCTTTGGGCACAGGACCCATCATGGGCCACATGTCTCACTCAGCCACACCTGGATGTGCTCCCTGCACCTGCTCCTCTTGCTTCGGGCTTTAGAGGGTTTTCTTCTGGCATCAGAAAAGCCATTTGCCCTCTGTTACAGCACTGACACCCAGGTGAGCTCAGGTTGGACTGTCAGAACACCGCTGGGGCTGGCCAGAAGACTCTTCAACATCTGAGCTCAGCAGCCTCACGCCACCCCAACCGCCCTTTCTTCTTAAATGTGGCTGAATTTAAATTTCAAACAAATTTACTGTCACTGGATCCAAAAGGCTGAAGCAGAGCTCTTGTTCTGCTGCACCTATCCCAGGTTATACTACATCCCGAATTTAATGCCTCAGCCTGCTTTTCAGATACACTGACCCAACATCTTTGCAGTGAGCTGAGCACTCACAGAGCCCTTGGCTGCAGTGAGAGCTGCCAAAATTGACACCATTTGAAAGAGAACCAGGAGAATTATATCAGACAGAAAAAACAGATCTCTTGTGCTGACAGAATAAACACATTTGGAGGCTGACTTTGCCAACACCTCTCCTTTCTCTAACAACTACTGGAGTGGATCTGGTAACATTTAAGAGATACCCAACACTTCACAGTGCAAGAAGCCCCTTCCAGCTACTTGTGTTTTAGTAAATTCATTTTTTTAAAGTAAATGTTAATTTAAACTGAAACACCCAGCATCCCTATTCCTTCCTTGGAGCCTTGAATTAGGTCTGATGCCTAAAGATCTGTATGACAGAGAAATTAGGTGCCAGTGTGTCAGCCCTCCATAGGCCAGAGGTAAAATTCCTCCTGGTCCTCTCCTGCCAGAGGGGTACAGAGTGAAACAGAATGCCTAGAGGCACTTAGCAGCTGATGAATTTGTCGTTTCGGAAGGGCAGAAGAATGGAAACCCTTTGTAGGCGCCTCCTTCATGGGCAAGGAGCTCAGCACAGGTAGATGCAGTTCTTGGAGCTGGCCTTGAACAGGTCACTGGACACCTGGATGTGCTGCCACTGGCTTAAACAATACCAAGATAAAAAATCCCATCTCCCTGGGTGTCTGGCACAGGGTAGGATGTGCCTGCTGCTCCACGATCCCTTTGTTTAGAGAGCTCTTGTAACTGAGCACCTAAAGGCAAATATGCCCCTGAAATCCACCAGGAAAAATATGTTGGTCCTTCGGGCAAACAATAGACTAAAAAACAATGGAAATAATAAGATTAAGGATAACAGGATGAACGTTCAGCATTCTGAGTGAGGATCCTTTGAAATCCATTGGAGACAGAGGAAAAGGTGTTTCAGTGCACCAGCATTCACCACGTTTCACTGTGTAATTCCATGAATTTCTGTCTCTCCTTAATTTCAGGAAGACAATCCAGTAGCCTCTGGCTTCTAGATATATATATATTTTTTTTTTCTCATCTACTGACTAGCAGAGGCAGAAAAATGAACACACAACCAGGAGCTGTATTCACAGACAGGAAGTAACTTTAATTAAATATTGTGAAAGTTGAAAAGTTTTTACAGCTTGAATTTCTGCAAAAAAATTATAACAATCTCTACAGTAGTTAGTTTCTCTAACAATAGAACTGTACAGTGTGTGTGTCTATTCAAAAAGATTTAGATAAGAAGGTGAAAGGTTAGTAGTTTCAGAGATGACTTCATTTTAGCTGCATCCTAGTACAACTGTGAGGAAATAGGCATTACTTTATGCAATCCAGTCATTGTGAAGCTTCACCTTGTTTAAACTGAAATCTGAATGTTTCCACTTAAAGCCATATTCTGTAAACAGCTGCATCTTTTACTTTGTAAAAGACAAAGGGTGGCGCGGGGGAGATTTTTGATAAATTCCCATTCATCAGACCACGACAAATAGCTGCAACAAAACGGAATTATGCACATTGTCAAAGGCTCTTTGGACACTGGAGTAGAGACTACAAATGTGGCTAAAGTGGTGTCAGAATCACTAGGACTGAGTGGAGCTCTACAAGAGTAATCGACGGTGTCACTGGACAAAATATGGCTTTAAATTTGATTACATTGTCGTGCTGTTGCTTATTATGTGAATTAGAATAATCGCTCGGAATACAGAGAAGCAATAAACTGATGTCTCTCACATTTTTCCAGTTTTCTCTTCTTTTATTTTCTCACCACGAGGAAAAAAAAAAAAAAAAAATCCTGTTTTTCTTTCCCTTCCCCCCCCAAAGATCACACTGTGACATTCTAGTGAAAACCATTGCAAAATTCATACAGGAAGCATGCACAGTTGCAGCATCGTTGTAAATGATTTCTTGCTCGACTAGAAAAAAGTTATATTGTTTTAAGGTAACAAAACAGTTCTTTTGTGCTTTTCAATTCCTCTTTTTTTTTTTTTTCTTAGAATGTTAGTGATGATTGACAGTTCTGGTGCACAGTACAATGTACAAGTGAAATGAATATGATTTGCATTGTTAAGGCATCCAATCTGCTGGTTTATATTTATGTGAAAGACAGAGAAATATACAAGCAGACTTAAGAAAGAAAGTATTTTCATTGAGTTCTATGAAGTTTCTCCCCATATTTAATGCACAAAAATGCGTCACTCCAAAGAGGAGAAATCCCATGCATATTAATAGAGTAAAACAGCATTAGTTTTTGTTAAGCCTCAAAAGCAAAGGATACATTTTTTTTTAAAATCTACATAACTAAATGCTACAAGAATAATATGCTACTTTTTGCCATATATTGGAAAAAACTTCTTAACTTACAAATAATACAAAAATAGACAATGGCTTTTGGGTGGAAATTAAAAAAAAAATGGAAGCATGGTTTTAAACAATACTAAAAAAAACCAACCCTATAAATGAAATGTATTAAAATCACATTTAAACAGCTAATACAACGGTGAATGACCAAACAAATCAGCACTTTTCACATAGCAAACATACACAATAAAATAAACTTGTAGGGGACAAAAAGCAATGTACAAATTCCAAAGATAAATACATTATTTATATGGATATTTTACAAAATCCCCCGCAAAACAAACAAACAAAAAACAGAAACAAAAAGCTTTTTTTTCTTTAATTAATTTGCAAGTATGTGCAAGCTAAAGGTAGTGAGCTCTTTTTGCAAAATATGCAGTAAAATTCTTTTTTTTTTTTTTTTGTGATATTGAAAAACTGTCGTAAGACATTAAAATGTATAAATAGAACAACAACTTTGGCAAAAAATCACAAAAAATCTACAGTATTTATAACTACATACAAAACACAACAGCAAAGAAAAAATATCAGGTAATGCATCTTCAGAGCTTTGCTGCCTCTTTGACTAACAGTTTTTAAGAACACTTCCCAGATAATGATAGCAATTTATTTTTTTCGTAAAACAGAAGCTATGGTTTTGATTTGAACCCTTCCTAAGAGCCCCACCCCCACCCCCAAACTCATGTTTCACTGCTCAAAAGCAGATCCCTGTCCTGGATAGAGCGTGGTACGAACTGGGAGGGTCGACTGATACAGGAACGATGCCAGTGGGAGCCTGGGCCAGGAGAGCTCTGGGGTGGGGAGGGTGCAAGCCCTGCCTGAGGCTGTGCCCATCCTGCCCCAGCAGAACCAGCAGGGCAGGGGGAGAGGGGCTGAAAGCCCCCCAGGCACGGCCCAGTCTGTGTCCCCCGTGCCAAATCCAAAGGGCACAGCTGAGCTGAGGCTGCGCTTGGGGAAGGCCGATCGTGTGGAGGGGTCTGGGATGTCACCCAAAGAGAGAGCGCCGCGCTCCCCTCCTTCTGCAGGTCTGGCATTGCATCTACAGGCACCGGGTTTGCACTTCCAGAGGACACATATTTGATATTTCCAGCCTTACCTTCCCTCCCACCAGCTTTTTGCCAAGAAAGGTTGGACCTTAAGGTCCCCTTCCGGCCTGGTGCTGTGTGATGAACTTTTCCTGTTGTATTATTTACACAACTTTTCAGCCTGGTATTAAAGACAGAGGTTACTGATCCCACCCTTCACCCCGCCCTCATAATCCAAAAATATCAGCTTTCTAGGGGGTGATATCTATTTAATTAGAACATTATAAATGCGTCATATCAGCAAGTCACCACTGGATAAGCAACATATATGAGCCGACCCTTAATTAAATGGCCATAATTCTCCTACAAAAAACTAACTGGCACTTCTATTCTGTCCCATACAGACTTGTATGTAAATGACACCACTTCGTTTTCCTTTACACAGCTTTAAAAAAAACCCAAACAATTCATAAATTAAAAAATGCGGAGTTCCATCTCTAGTGTCCCTTGTGTGATTGTATGATTTATAAAAGACAAATGGTGTTGAGTTAAATCAAGCCTTAAAAAAACCACAAAAAACCAGAAGGAAATAAAAGCAAGCCCCCACCCCCGAAAAAAAAAAAAAGTGGATTTTTTATCAACATACAATAAATATATCTCCCAGGTATTTGGGATGGACAACTTGAATCAACACCTTGCAATTGTGGATTGTTAATTTCAGTATTTGCAAGGATGGTGATTTTTTTTTTTTTGTTTAAAAATCTGCAGTTATTGTAACATCCTTCTTTATTTCTTTTTTATTTTTAAAAAGGCCTGAGTAAAAAGTTCCACTCTGGGACTTGTATCAGATTCTCTCTGAAGCAGAATTCAACCTCTTCATTAATAAAATTCTTCAAGGCAATTCTTTCACATGGGGGGAACAATCATGCCAGATATAGCTGTTGGAAGGAAAGGGAAGGGGGAGAGAGAGAGAGAGAGGGGTAAAAAGTTAATTTTCTGCATTATCAAACAACTTTTAAAACCCTCAGAGCTTTAAACATTTACTAGCAATGTAGTCAGATGTACTTTGAGTTAAATTCATATATAAGTATCATTCATAAGAGACAACTATATACACAATAATCATGGGAAGTTTCCTTCTGACTGAAAAGTGATTCAAATTGGAAGTGACTTTGCTGAAATTACTGGTTTTCTGTAGGAAAACCATCCTTCCTCAGTATCAGACCCCAACTTATTTTTCTGCTTTTAGTTTCAAAATCCCAAAATGCTCAGGAGACTTTGACTCGACCCAGCCGTTGCCACGCATTCTGTTACTCTTTTGAAAGCAAAGCAGGTACTGGCACCACATTTGGGGAAACAGCTGGAGTCCCACAGGCTGTCACTGGCATGGCCCTGGAGGGGTGCCCCTTGCAGTGGCACTCACACGGCTCCTTCCCCTGTGCCAGTCCTCCCAAAGCTCAGTGCCCATCCCTGGGACTCATGTATGCACTCCAGAAAAGGACCTAAACTCTCAAATCCAATTTTCAGTTTGAAATATGTGCTTAACTCGTGGGTTAGCAGACCAGCATCTTTCTTATTCCACTTGTAGCAGACACCACCAACTACATCAGGTGAGTCGTAGGTGAATGTTAATTTAGGATGTTTTCTCTTTTGCTGGCTAAGTTGAATCATCAGCATTTCTTTATTAAGCTTCCTACCTCACTTTCTGTGAAAGCACCACCCCTCAGCAGGGAGACATTAATTAAAAGCCAACAGGCACAGTTTTGCTCATAAGTTGATCTCCAGCTCCATCTCTCCCTATTTACAGGGGACACAGATCAGACATCCCGAGTGTCCAAGGGACACCCTGTGAGCAAGCACATCATTACAGGGGTAGTCATGGAAGTTTATGATGGAAACTGTAAAAATGATGTGTCTCTAAAATTCCAGTTGTACAGTTATTTGCCAAGAGGGAGAAAACAGATTCGCCTTCAGGTTGGCGGCACTTCCCGGGCACATGATTTAAATGCTGGAGCTGCCTGCCATTCCAGACATCTGGACATGTAATTTCTTAAGGAAGGACTCAACCCCGTGACTGGTGCTGATTCATTGTGCTTTAATTACAGCTGCAATTATTTGATAAGAACAGAGCCAAAGTAAAAGACTCACAGATTTGGGGTTGGAGGGGGAGAGGAGGGAAATGTTTTCTCCACAAACACCACCATATGTGCAAGAATTACAAGTCTAATCAGCAAGGGGAGAACAGCTCGAGCAAACTGCACTGATTAAACGAAATAAAATGAGAGGAGAAGGAGAGAATGCAAAACACATCCAACATGTTTGCAACAGGCCACCCTCAGAGGTGGCACACTGCAACAGCATTTCAATTATTGGAATTTATCGTGTGGAATCACTGTACTGATTGTGTCCCCCCCCACAAGGATTCTTCAAGGAGCTGAGAGTGAGGATAAAAGGGACAGAAAAGTGAGCTAAGTTGCTTTAAGCCCTACAGGAAGGCACTTAAGTGAGAAGCACAGAGGACACTTTAGGACAAGGTGTTGTTCTGCTTTAGGAAAAGTATCCCTTTTTCAGAAAATGTAAAGATATTATTCCAATAAAAAATTCTCAGTCTGAAAGATTCATCAGAAGCAAATCAATTTCACCAATACGTAGTCAAGAATTGTGTCTCTTGGGACAGGACAGCTATCTACCCTGGGTAGGGGCCCAAAAAAGGTGAGATAATTGCAATTCCTCCCTTCATGATTTAGACATTTCCCTGTGGTTACAGATCAGGCATGCACCTTCTGCTGTGGGAAACAAATGGCACAGAGGCAGATCTTAGGTCATTTTTTCAAAGCACTATTGTTTTTGAAGAGCTCTGAAATCCTGAATTAAATTACAAGGCAAATGATATCTTTGCTGCCTAAAAGCTTTGATATTTCCATTCTTTCCAAGTCTTCATCTATATCACTCCACTTTTATTCCATAAGTGCTACATCTAGTCATGCAAATTCTCTCAGCTGTAGCCTGTTATTGATCCTGAAAACAGAGATATCAGTGGGAAACAGTGTAGGTATGAGATCACACCACCTCCAAAAAGGGAGGGCAGAGAATAGAAAAGCTCCCACCAATGGCCTTTATTTCTTCTATCATACACTAATTTGTATTTGCTGCAAGCAAATTACAGAAATAATGTATTTGGAGTTTTACAAAATTGCATGGCAAAGAGAACAACAGATAAGCCTGGCTGCTGTTTTAGCGAGTTCTGCTGATATCTAAGCTACACAAGGAAAGCTTGATTGCTTTCTGATGTATCCAGAAGCCCAAGAGAGATAAGACAGCCTCCTTATACATGGTTGTTTATTTAAGCATTAAGGCACAACAGGCAGTGCATCTCTGAGTGATTATTAGGAGCCTCAGGTGGTGTCAGAAGGCACGGGACCAAAGGCTGTGTGCCTTGAACTCACCAAGAAGTTCGGTGATGACCTAGAAATGAACCATCTCTTGGTGTCTCGTTCCTATTATGAGAACTGAATTGCTAAACAAAAATTAGGGGAAAGGCTCAGATCTGTGTGGTTTCTGGGCATTACAGATGTGGAGGTGACATAATGAGGAGGCAATCAGGCAGCTCCAGTTGTGGCCGCTGCTCTCGGCTCACTCCATAATTGCTTTTCATAACCGAGTACATGGAACCTGAGAATTGTGTCTCGTGACAGGAGAAACAGTGCCTGAAAAAGCTTTCTCCTGTTACTCATTTTTTCTCTCCATCCACAACAAGAAGACGGGACAAGGTGAAGAGAGGAAAAAAACATTAACATGTTCAAAAGATTTTTTTTTTATTTTTTTTTTCTTTCAGATGGGAAATATTTTTAGCTGTTGCTTTTAAAACTTGAAGCACGTCAGCACTGCCAATTCTTTTAAATGTACAAAAATGAATCTTCTAAATGCTGTACTTCACCTGAAAATTTTGTTTTGTCTTATTCCTGACACAGTTTGTATTTATAACGAAGCCCTAACTGAAGGTACCCAAGTTCTGCTTATTAGTTCCTAGTAAATCTACAGTTCCTGCACAGTTCCTCTGTGTGTGTGTGTGCACCTTGAAGGATTCCTCCTCCCAGTTCACCACTGTGACATGCACTGAGGACAATGCTTTCCTTCAGGCACAATACACCCAAGTTTTATGAATGAATCCCTTCCATTCTGCTTGCATATAGGTTTTTCTTGGCCATTAATGGTGCTATCAGCGTTTTGTCTTCAAGCCCAGTGTTCCTCTGTCCAGAGGCTGAGGAGTGGCACATGCAGTTTGTGCAACCATCCTGCTCTGCACTTCTCCTTCTGAACCTGGCTAAAAAAGGATGGATTTTATTCCCCACTCGATGCTCTTTGGATAATTTGCACAGGCTCGTGGAAAGGAAACAAATCTCAGGTCTGGGGGAAGCACAACGCACGTGAAATCTTTCCCACCTCTGGCAGCTGGAGGCAGCTGGCTGCATCTGCTTAAGGAAACCCCTGGATCCAAGCGAGCATGAAAATGCCTCTCTCAGCACACTGATGTGCAGTGAGGGAATCACACGGGGAGGTTTAGGCACAGTCTTGTAAAACAGACTCAGCCAAACAATGAGATGGGCAGTGCTTGGGCTTTGCAGCATCCTGTTTGACAAGCTTTTGTCTGTCACTGCCTCGCCTGCATCACCCCTTCAAACGGATTTAGATACTAATGCTGGAATACTTGTAATGAGAGGGGAAGGGATGCAGAAAAGGAGCAGCCCCTTGATACCAGCAGTTCAATGGGCTTTCCAAAAGGCCCCGCGCCATTTCTGGAATTAATTGGCACAGGAGTACATTAATCAGTGGAAACTAATGTTTGTCCTGGTGTGAGTTAAAGTGGAAAACGCTGCTGTTAGTTTGTAATGCATCTCCTCTTCATGAAAGGGGAGGTTTGTGCCAAGCTCTGCAACGGTCTATTTGCTCTCAGTAGGATTTCTGCACAAGTGTACTATGACAAAGGACAAAAAGGAAGGGAAGATTGAGTGACGTACTTCAGGAGAAGGCCAGCCCCTGGAGAGACCCTGCAGTGGAGTACTTGCTAGAGTCCACAAAAGACTGGTCTGATAAAGGACGACAACAGGGAATAAGAGAGGAAAGAAAGAAAAAGGACGGTATTAGTAAGCTGAAATATTACTTGTGTTTATCAAAACAGCAGGTCTGTGCTTTAAAAGACACAGCCTCCCAGCTCAGCAGTATTAGTTGAGTTAGAGATAGGGTGGTTGCCAAACACCTGCAGGGTACAAGGCGGGCTGGGGGTGGAGTCCAGTTACTCTTTACAGGAGGAAACTTTAGGACAGAGCCCACCAGGGATCCCCCACTGCCTTCGCTCCCCTGGGACAACTCGGAGCTGCTTCGAGCCTCACGAGGCACCGTGAGCTCGCGGTTGGGAGCAGCCACCTCCTGTGCAGCCCTGGTTCCACCTACCTTGCAGGCTATTGCCATTGGTGCTGGTGCAGGTGGGAGGGGGGGAGGTCTGGGGTCTCACGACAGGCGCAAACGCACTCTTCTGCTTCACCGCTGAGACCATGTTGGCTGGTGAGAAGGAGAAAATCCCCGAGGAACTGCTACAGTTGGAGGGGAGGCTTGTGGAGGAGGCCATTGTCGGACTTGATGGCACAACTAGAGGGAAGAAAGACCCCCAAAAAGGCATTCCTTAGTACTCAATAATAACAGGCCGCAGAAACAAGAGAATTTTGATTCATGGATGGTCTCCTCTTTTCAGGGGTGAACTGAGTGCTCAAAATGCAAATGTGCTACATGGGAAGCTCAGTCTTTAAACACAGATATCCTTGAACCATTGTTTTATTATATAGCACAATAAATATCTTTGGTTCATGTATTTACCATCAAGCTTTTAAGCAAATTTCTTTTCATGAAAATAAAGCTAACTATAATATTCAGAAAGCACTGCCAGTTTACCCTCTTATCCAACAATAATAAAAAAGAAAAGGACCAAAAGTGACATCCCATATTTCCTTTCTTAGTCCTGTTTAGAAACTGCTTAGATACACAAGTGGACTGTGAATAATTACATATTATAGAGTAAAATTCTGATCATCTGGGCTTTGAATTATTATTGCATTTGCATTTATGTAGATAAAAATCACCCTATTTAAGTTCTTATTTGAGAATCTGATATCATATTTGTTAACACTGAGGAAATCAATTAATGGAAATTAAATGTTCAAAGTTTCACAGTCTGACAGATACAATCTTAGTCTGAAGTCACTCTGTGTCTGGGAGTACTTGCTAAGGGAGAGCAATCAAAGCACCTAAATTGAATTGCTACTATACAGCAATTAGTTTATTGATTTAATTAAGAATGCCACCTTTTAATTTTCAGGTCATGATTGAAGCATTTTCTGATTCAATGGATTAGACATTAGCAGAATGACAGATCTACCAAGAAAACCTTCCAAAATATAAATAGAATAGAGAACCAGGGCTAGGAAGTGAAGTGCTGTTCGTTCATAAATATGAAATAATACACTGCTACAGTATTTTAAATGCATTACTGGCATCTGCTTCCAAGAGGAGATGTCTCATCAATCATGTTATATTATGAATTCAGAGTGTGCAGATTGTGTGACAGTAAATCCAACTTAATAAGTAAGGTACTTTGTAACATTACATGTTACATTATTATTACAGAACAAAAATAATCACTGGTTAGCAATTCCCAGGTTATAAGTACTAGTTATGTGGGTAAATAATTTGTTCTAAATTTACAGCAGAGAAGAAGCCTTGGAGTTAATTATTTTATTCAGAATTCCTGTCCCCTTTTTGATTCTGATGCAACTCAAAATAATTCATTGCTGCTGTTACACCATTAACTTCAGATTTGCTGTGTAAACCTTGGTACCTTCAGCAGTCGGTTTGTCCTGTCCGTGCTACAGCCCCAGCCTATAAACCTGTTCATATGTCCAGACCTTCCATCCTGATTCTGCTGTCAGCTTTCTACAGATGTCAGTGGAATCCTTTATGCCTCACGAACAATGTCAGAGGAATTGGGCAGGTCCTGCTCATTTAATTCCCTCGTGTGACCAGGGACTACTGAGCTGAGCGAGCAGCTGCAGAATAGGTTCATAGGCCTTTACCAATAGAAAGGTATTGATATTTAAACAGCTTACTAAACCTTTAATATCAAAATGCAGAAAGTTAGTCCTACACATAAATATTTCCATGACTGGGACTAAAGACCATAAGCTCTTCACGCCATGGAATGTATGATTTGTATGACTTACATTTTTGTGGCATTCACTGTACTGACACTAAAACACAAAATCTAAGAGCCTGTGTCACGTTTTACTGACTCAGTGAAGTCAAAGTAATACTACTTAAAAAGCAAGTGGAATATAAACAATCAAGCTTAGGCCCAGTAGTAATTCATAATCTTTATAAAGGTTATGAACATATTATTTGCTCAGAAATTGAGGACAGTGTTTCTTATGTAGAGAGTAAAAGGTAAGTTATGAAACTATCAGACTAAATCGTGACAGACATTCTTCTCTGAAAGCTCTTATAAGACTCCCAAATTAAAAAAAATTATTAACAGTAATATTAAAACAGAGAAGAGAATTTCTGGCAACACTAAGGTCTTCAAAGCGAATCAAAGGTCTGTGCCTTGGAGAGTAGAGGAAAGACCAAGTTCTATTTCAAGCACTCAAAATAGAAAATAAATATTGAGCATCACAGAAAATCTATCACCTCCTTCTAATGAAAATATGCATAATACAGAAAATACATAAAATACTCACTGGCATAGGGAGAATTGGCAGCAGATCCATTCAGGAAGGTTGGAGAACCGCCTAAATTTGACATTCCAGCATTCCCATAGCCATTCATGCTTGTTGTGACAGAGTTGTAGTTTGTCTGCTGCGGGGTGGTGCTTGGCACGTAGCCATGAGGTGACACACTGCTGGAGTTGCGAGTGAAACCTTGTGTGGGGAGGGAACACAGTCAGAAACTGGAATTAGCCCCACAACAGTTTCCTACTCAAACCAAGGGGGAGCTCAGTCCAGCCAGGGAGCACAAGGAGGGACTGGACTGACCTCCAGGACCACCAGGCACCCAAATTGGGGCCCCTCCCTGCCCAGGTCGCTGATGGAGGGAGCACAAAGCCAGAGGAGAGAGGCTGGAGCCTCCAGAGCTCCCCAGGCAACCCATGGATGCCCTGGAGCAAAGATCATCGCTGGGTGTTAGATGAACACTCACTCTGAAAGGGCTGCTTGTAGGAAATGGAGTAAACATGACCTACATTTTCAGAGTGAGGAGTCCAGACCCACTCAAGGTATGACAAAAGCACGTGATTGTTGTTAACTCCTTTCTGATGTCGCTGTCATTTAACACATCTCAGATGCTCACTGCACACTTCAGGAAATGTAGTGTATTTCTCCAGCTAGTGGGATGTCCTTTGTCTTTTTGCCTTGGTCTGATCACTATGTCGGTGGGAAATGAGCACCAAATTTGACAGCAAGTTAAAATTTGAATCTCTACCGAATTCTGGAGGTAATGTTTTAGGAAATTCATATCCAAATATTCATAAAGAAAGATTTGTTTCTAGAAGCACAGAAATACAAAAATGCATCTTCACTCCTAGAAGAAAAATTGGCAATTTTTCTTCCTAACACACAGCATAAAATATTTCAATCTAAATATAATTGTGTATTTTTTTAGTGTAATGTAACAAATTTTTGTCTGCTATTCTAGAAACAGCCTCGTCCTAACACTTTCTCATTAAAGTATATTTTTAAGTTGGAGAATACATAGAGCTGAGCAAAGGAGAGGGCAAAATGCAAAGGGCTTTTACAAAAATGTTCTTCACCTATTTTTTATTTTTAAGTGTGGGAATTAAACCAATACTGATTTTATACAAAGGTAAAAACATTTTATTTTAAAAATTAGGCAAGTTCTGAAAATGTAAATATTTGTATTCTTTGCTAGTTGTAAAATTTATGAAAATCTCAAACTCTGAAAAAACACAGCTCCAATACTCTATCTCTTGCAAAAGAAACCCAAATCAAATAGATAAACATTCAATGGATAATTTCATGTTATAAAGAAGTGCTACACAAGGCCCAGACTGAGAGATGATCCATGCTCAGGAAAATATATAAGCAAGTACTTAACATTAAGTACAGGCTGAAGCCGATTAAAATCAATGGGATTTAAACACAAGTACGAGTGTTACTCCGGGCAGAACAAAAAGCCATCTAGAGACTTGCAGAAGTGCTTTTCCCGAGTTAGGGCAGCCCCATCCCGTGCCATCCAAGGGTGTGGGATGGGCTGCCCAGCCTTGCTCCCAGCCCTGAGCCATCCCTCTGCCACCGCCCTGCACATCCCCCTGACTTCTATCAGAAAAGATCCATAGAGAGAGGAAGATGAGTCTTCTCCTGACCCTGGTTGGTGGCTTGGGAGGCTTCGGAGACATTGACGGCGAGCTGGCCACTGAAGGAATTCACTCCCATCATTCCCGCATGGACTGAGGTGTTGGCGAGGGCGGGGAGCTGGTTGTGGTTGCGGGGGACGCTGTAGAGCGCTTCAGCGATGTCTGCAGCTCTTTTCAGGATTATTTCCTACAGGATAAGAAGAGGGGGGAAAAAAAAGAAAGAGTTACCAATGAGACTCTGACAAACCTCTTCTTACAGCCTCAAATGAAACAGTTCCCTGTCCAAAGGCTAAAAGTAGATGCTTTTCTTTCTGAACCAGCTGGCTGACAGAGAGCTAATGCTTATAGGAGCTGCTGCCTTCCTGATAAATCCTGACATCTGTGGTAAGAGAGTTGGAAGTCTCAGTCCCAGTGGCCACACTCTATATAAAAAGACCAACTGGCAGGATGGGAGCCTGGACTTGCTCCAGCTTAGAGCTCTCTTCAGGGGAAGATGGAAAAATCACTGGTGGCAAGTCATAATGCACAACATCACCCATGTTATATAGGATCTGGTGAAAGTGGCCAAACTCCCCTATGGTGCTTGTACAAACACTAAATTGACACCCTTAAAAAACAAAACAAACAAGCAAACTAAACCCCACTCCAGATAGGGCATCACCCTCTACATTTATTCTTGTCTCTCATGGTAGTATCATATCCCTTTAGCCCCCGATCTACCCATACATCTAAGAAATAGCCATGTTATAGAATTGCTGAGGTAGAATGCATTTACCTGGTTATTATGTGGCATACCATAGAGTGCTTCTACTAAATCAGCAGCCCTCTTAAGTATTACTTCCTGTCAATATAAAAACAGAAGCATTCTGCTGAGTTCAATAAACTCCTTGTGGGGAAAACAAATATTAGAATCTTTTATTGTCTTCTATCAGGTGCACCGTGTTTTGTAGTGCCTTTTTCCTCTTTTCCTTCTACCAGGTAAACCTTAATTGTAACAGCTCTCAGCAACCACTGAATGGTGTTAAATCACTGGTTCATCCTATTCACACACACGCTTAATCAAGTCAAAAGGTGAGAATCATTGGTGCTGCAAAATAAAATACATCACTCAATTGTCTCTACCATCTGCACTATAAACCACTCATGGGTTTATTGCAGAATACAATCCCGAGGTCATTTACTAGATTACTGCAATCAATGTCATTCAGAGCATGTTATGAATCCCTTCAATGTGTTTATTTTATTCTTAATTGCATGCTGCAGGAATTGTGACCTTACCCAGCAGGCCACATTCAGAAGATACCAAATCAGTCCTGCGCTCCTGGTAATGTAAACCTTTGACTTCTTCAGTTTGTGTCCTGGTACGAGGGGTCAGGGCAGGATCCGTGCACGTGAAATGATGCCCAAGAGGAAAACATATGCAGCATGTGAGAGGAGGGCCCAGGACTGTGCAGGGTTTCCTGGAAAAATTCCCTGCATGGACACCAGACTTTAAAATAGTCTGAGATTCAGTTCTCCATTTTGGGCATTTTTTCCCCCCTCCATTTTCTTATTTGTTCCTTTTCATTTAATATTTTTTAGGGTATTTTATACTGGCATTGAAGTAACAATAGCATTTCCTGTGTCTTACATTTTACAGCATCCTGATGATAATCCCGGTAGAAAATATAAAAATGCATTGCAGAATTAACCCAGAAGGACTTTTTTTCCTTATTATTTCAAGGCATCTTTCAAAGCAGATTCCCAAATGCCTGATCAAAACCGGTCAAGAACATCCTTTGAGTAAAACAATGTATTTTTGTAGCTCCTAAATACTGCTCTAATATTCTAACATGACGCTATTCACCATGGCATATTTCTGCAGGTAGCTTACAAAAATAGTACCAGTTCTAAGGATTTTACAGTTTTTCTACAAAGTTAAACTTTTAAACTTAAAATATTTTACACAATAGCCATATTTTAAACCAAAAAGAAACAGTAATGCTCAATTTTCATATACTGTAGACTCTGATCAGAAAATAGAGATATAATTGCGTTCATTTTGCTGTCACCATAACCTCTTCAAAAATCCTTGAACAACTCTTCAAATGACAAGCTTTTAGATGCATATTAGCATTTTTTTCAATTTTAAATTCTCTATAATATAAGATAAAATAGTTGTCATACTGCAGTAACTACTTATGACATATATAATGTCCTAAATTCAAAAATGAGATGGAGGATTTTTGTTCTCCCAGTAAACATTTAGGCTTGCCTTCTGCTGCACACACCCTTGTCTCAGAACACACATTTAAATTATTTTCTACATATGAAGTGCGATGTAATACATAATTGATGGATTTTTAAATCACTACATTTGAAACAGATTCTGAGGAGTTAAGTTGCTACAGCCTTTTTCTGTTGCCGGGTTTTGTTTGGTTTGTTTGTTTGCTTGATTTTTAAGATTGGGGTTGGTTTTCCGGCTGAGATTGTTGGTTTGGGGTCGGTTTTTTGTTTTTTGACCACAGCAGTGAGCACTATAATCCTGGACAGACAGACATAAACAGCATCCAGGTACGAACAATCCTTGTTCATCACAACACTGAGGTGCCCTTTCTGCCTCATACTAAAGATACAAGCTAGAGAAGAACAGAGACATTACTGAAAAAATGTTCTCTTTTTCATTCCATGATTTTAGATGGGAAATTACTGCACAGGTGTTTGACTTTGCAAACTAGGATTTATTTCACTTCAGTAGAAATTGTTTGCAGTATATATTTCACTGATGGAAAATTAGAATGTGATACAGAGCCCACAAACTGCTTTGGTATATTGTTAACCTAAGCTGTCAATGCCAAATTACTAGAAAAAAAGAAAGTTTAAATAGTCATTTCTGCTCTACCTGACTAATCATAGTTATTTATATAATGCTGAGCTAAAAACCTTAGAGTGCATCTAAAACGAGATTGAAAACCCTGTTAAAAATGAGGTAATTACATAGAATCTTACATCTGCTCTGCTTAATATCAAATATATTTCAGTTCTTAAACACTGGAAGTTCTTTGATGCCATATCATATTGCATGTAAATAAAACTAATTGTCATGATGGTTTATTGAAGCATTCTTGACAAGTAACATTCAATTTTCCCAGCTAGTCAATGGTTGCATTTTTTTCAATATTTTCAGAGTCTGTAAATTTGAGTTTCATACTTTCCCTAACAATATTTTCACACAATAAAAGCATTTCTTCTTTATGACATTTTCAGATCATACAAAGCATATGTTACACAGAAAAACCCTCCTGTGTCAAATAGTGGTATCTTCTATTCCAGAGCTGATGATACTTCTTATAGACACAAACCAGCTTTAAAAATACACAATAAAATGCTGCTAAAGACAGGCTCAAGATATTAACTTCTTATTTTCTGAGTGAATCTTAAACCCTTTGCAGCTCTGCCTAAATTACAATAGAAGCTGCTCCACATACAAAGGAGCCCCCGAAGTCCTCTATAAGTTAGAGCAGCAGACCTTGCAAGGTGCTTGGATTGCGGTGACCAGAAAATTGTTCTCACCTCCATGTCATTACGCTCACAGTGAAGCAGCCCCCGAGCATGTTTGTGTTCGGGATCTAATATATTGCCTTTCAATCAGAGCTGAGAGCCACTGAACACATAGACAGAACATGACGAGCAGGTCAGGAAAGCAATAAAGATTTTACAGAGCTGTCCAAGGTGCTAAATTTACTCAATAATGGGTTTGGCACCATAGTGTTAACCTCTCATTTACTACCAGTTTGAGGGACTAAATTGAAGTAGCTGACTTCATTTACCTTGAAATGTATATTTTATGACATTATGTAAGTAGATTGAAAGGGCACTGCAGTTTTAACAATTTAAAGGCTAGAGCATGTTTAAGATGAAGCTTGAATATTTATCGTATATTGCACTTAAACTATATTGTATATTAAAAGGCATTGATTAAATTTGTAAAAGGTATTATAAAAAAGGACAGCTAGTATAAGAGATCTATGTCTTTTAAAATCCAATTGATATTGCACGTTACCACTGCGATGGTACCAGATAAACAGAGAGGTGGAGACAGCAGCAGACGGAGCAAAAAGTGAGTGAAACTCACATTTGATTAAAAGAAATCTCTGCATAAGCTCAAGGTCTGTTATTCCAGATATTCTTTTTTTCACAAAAATTTTTCTTTGCCTTCATCTACGAATCCTAGATTTTCATAGCTGTAAGTGGGCAACATGTAAGGTCCTTCCAATTGAACATGCAAGTGGAAATATTTCCTGAGTGAGACAGAGTTTGACTAAAGCTAATATCTAATTTATGGGGGCATTTGTCAAGGAAGATCCACTTTTCTATTAATGCTAAAAGTCTGACAGCTTTTGGTTTAGAATAAAGGGCTCTGCAGCATTTAGCTAGACCTAAGTGAGGGTCATCTTTTTTTGCAGTTTGTTTCAAATGAGAATAATTTTATTCCTCTAGAAATAACAATTGAGCAAATATTGAGAAAAAGAAAGATTACTTCAGTAACTAAATATGATACATCAGAACTCTGCACTCCATGAAGCTACACACCAAAACTCCAGAGTCCATTTTTACTCCAAACTGAAGCAGATTTTCTACTGAGGGATTTTTACCACTTTTAATTTTTGAAACAGGCTCACAATTAAATATTTTGTTTGAATTTTCCTTCTGAAGATAATAAGGGGTGTCTACATACACGAAAGAGGGGTGAGTAGTAAAGTCTACTGCAACTTTGCATACCCCAAAATTACTGCAGAAAAGATACTACAAATCATACTGGAATAACTACGCTTTTGAAGCACAAAGGCTGAAATTCAAACCAAATCCACTTCTGACTGAGTGTACCTTGAACACTACAGCACCTTTGCGTGTTTTGTTGGAGGCCTGCATTCCCCTCAGAGGGATTTCATTAAGAACATGAAACTTGCATTTCAAGTTTTATCATGACGAAAACACTGTGTCAAGATTTATCATGACAAACACATTTTATGTTAGCTTTAAAAGAGATGGGCTATTTCTTCTTGCAACACCTGCTTACTTTTTATTCAGAAAGTCATGAAAAAAAATCCACTCTATGTCCCAAAAGAGCTGTGAGTCTGGTGAGATAAAGGGCATCTAGAGTTACACTGAGTTGTTCAGCTAAAGTAACTAAATTAGATAATGTTCAAGGTACTCGTTAAACCGAAATGAATTTTGTCAAGAAGAAGCTGACCACAATATATAACACTCATCAGCCACATACTGTATCATTGAGACCACCAAAGGATTTATGAACTCGTGGAGGGCGTGAGGGGGAAGCTGTTCCAGCATCCTCTGAGGCATTTATCTTGTGTGTTGTCTGGGTATCATATCACCTTCTAATGCTCTTTAGCATTGTAATACAAGAGAGAGCTCATTCATCTTCTGAGAGGGTACTTAGGGATGATGATGTCATTCATACTTCCTTGACTCTTATGTCTGACCTCCTGCCTCTGCCTTCTAACTTCCTACTCTCATGGCTACTTGCAAGAAAAAAACTCCTCTGCAGACTCAAAATGCCCAGCATCAGACTCCCGTTCACTTCTTCACCTTGGAAAGGTCACATTCTGAAATTTCTAGTCAAAATTACAGTAATTTGTGCTCAAACTTTCCCTTTGGTTTCCAATTGGTGAAACCATAAATGTGATTGTTAAGGACACGGGTTATAAGTTTAAAACTTATACTTGAAATTTGTGCATGCATTATATTTTAAAAGATAAAATTATGAACAACTCTTTCAAATGTAAAGGCAAAACCAAGAGAGGCATTTAGAAGGATGCTGAAGATCTAAAATGCCAGACATTGAGCTTGCTACACAAGCCTGTCCAGAACCTCCCATCCCTCTGCATTGACACTGAGCACTGCATTATTGTATCATTTTCAGCAATTACAGCTTTATAAAGACTCATAAAAGCCATTCAAAATGTAAAGATGCTCCATTTACCGTAAAACTGAGGGAGCCATGCCAGCCTAATGGGAAGTATAAAATAACAGGGCCATTTCTCTAAAAAGATATCTGTACTCACACCGAGCTGAAAACTTTTCCAGCAAACAAACAACTGAACAGTTTCCACATATTATGATTGAATTCTACCAAAGAAGTGAACATCATATAGATACCACAAAAACAGGAAGGCAAAATGGGAAAGACAACATATCTCACTTGAGGGGAAAAAAAAAAGCTTCACTTTACCACTGCCTATAGGATGGAAGTGCACTGAATTCCTGCCACTGAATTTCACTGGCAACTTCCAGAAAACAAGTCTACAGTGGGAGCTAGAACCTTGGTCTTTCCAAGCCGCTGTAGTCTCATCAGCCTCCACCCAAACCGAAAATCACAGCCTAAATGTACAGCACTAAAAACAGTCATGCATAACCTTACCACCTGCTCCACAATGAGCCAACCTTATAAATAAAATATAGGAAGCATCTATGAGGCAGCAGAAAGAACAAATGCTGAAGTGCAAATGGGAGCAGGCATTTAGCCATAAACATTGAGAATCGATGATTAAAACTCCTCTTAACCACAAAGGTGATAAATGCATACGGGGAAAACACACCCTGCCCAAACAGTCTTCTTTGCAAATTCTGCTGACAAAAGAAGGAACAAAATTACGATGATCACCTGAAAGTCTGTCCTTGCAAGTCTGCCATCTTACCCTCATTAACCTCCTGGAAATATGGTGTAGTTAAACACTAAAAAAAAATCAGCCTTCTTTTTTAATCCACACCACTCATACTGGTGGTCTTTATTTCCATAAATGATGGGCACATAACAACAACAGAATTAGTAGCTAACACAGATGTGTACTTCATCTAGATACAGGGTAGCATGGAATAAACCACCATTAATATTGCTGGTTTGGAATAACTCTTCGAATAAACTGTCATTTGAGAGTCTGGATGCTCCCACCATATTATCATCAACTGAGGCATCTGGAAAGTAATTTGAAGGGTTTTGTTGCTAAAAGCTCTGGACTTCTCTGCTAATTGCTTCTCCAAGTAAAGGGAGAAGAGTGGGCATGTGAGAGCAGATATGCAGAACTCTTCCAGGCCCTAAATAATCTCCTTTAGGGAATTTAGGAACAATAGCGATGTCATGACTCACATCCAAGTCCCTCTGATAGCTGTAGAACTTTGCTTCTTTTAAGCAGGTTTATAGCATGTCTTGCCCCCAACGCCTCAGTTAACCAGAAAAAGCCATTTAGAGCCACCTGCAGGAAGCCTTCAGAGATGTCACACTGTACCCCATGAGGCCAATCTACCTTTCATGCACCCAGTGCAGGGCTGGTGGATATTACTGCATCGTACCCTTATATCTGTTCACAACCTACAGCACATCAGCTGAGAGCTGCCAGGTGTCAGTCATATCTGGGACTCACTCAGAAACCAACACTGTGGCAATTCTCTGGCCTCTCCTACAGCATTTTCCACAGATTGTCCTGCAGGGTCACACTGTGAGGGTCTAATGACAGATCCCCTTGGTCTGAACAAGCGAGATCAGGAGAGGAAACACATTTTCCATGCTGTCCAAAAACCTGAAGGATTTGTAGCACGTAAAGAGCAGTTCTCCCACATTCACTTCTTTGGTGCCATCCCATCTTTCATGCTATGGTCGGTTTGTCATATCCAGTGAATCACCAGAAGACAATCTAATTAGACCCAAACTAGAGCACAAATGGGTAAGTCCACACAATTTAATGACTAAAAAAAAATCCTTCACCGACTTCTTTTACGGAAATTCCTCCATCTCTCCAGGTTACAGTGACTCACACTATTCCCATCTATCCTACAAAAGGATTATTCCTGATTTATCCATATGAGCAAACAAATGACAAATGAAATTAGACTCTTTTCTTCTATCTGACCTCAAAAGTTTGTCACAATGACCTAAATGCACATTTCTCCCTCTAAATTTTCCTTACGTGCCTCCACTACCTTCAGCCCCATGGCAATCATGGATAGGAACCTCAGGCAATTATTTTTGAAAATTTACTCCAAACTATTTGTGTGAGCATCTACAGTACTGTAAAGCAGAGGTTCATTATTGAGATTATGGACATTTAGGTTTGGGGCCTTTTTTTTGGTTTTGCATGTGTGAGATGTTCTGGTAGCTGCTCTTGCTAACATTAACATTCCTACTTCTTGGGGGAAAAAGAGAAAAGATTGGGGAAAAAAAAGTTATTGCTCAAGATCTTCTGACCATTTTAAACCAATGTATCTTTTTGCAAATTCTCAACATTCTCTTGTGGAAGAAGAAGAATGTTTTCAATGATTTGAAGGTCTGGACTTAGGTAACTTTCAATGAATTTGGAAAAATGAAGAGAGACACTTAATTCTGACACTGTCATTCCATGACACTGCACAGGCTGGTTTAGAGGCTTTATTCTATGGTTCAGATTATGGTGTCCATTAGAAAAATTCCCTGGAATACTGGTGATTAAAAAAGATTACCTGTGGCTTGTGATTTTGTGTATGGCACAATGCATATATCAAATTATGTATTTGGGTGAGAGAAGAGCTTTCCTTGGCAAACGGGCAGGCTGATATCTATTTTCTATGCTTTGTATAGACAAAGACTTTCCAAACACGGGTCAAGTCCTAACACTTTTGAATTGATCTCACATTAGGTCAAACTCGGCTCTATTGGCTGGCAAAATTCACTTGGCTGCATTTAAATCTACAGAGAAATATGCTTGGTAATGCATGGCAAAAATCCTGCTGAGGTAAATCAGAGGAGTTGTGTAGCAAATAAAGTGTAAATTGTAGATATGTGCTTTGTCCGTTTCGTTTTCACAGTTTGTCTGATGCATTTACCCATGTAAAAATCTAAATATGCCAAATTAGCTCTTTTCTACTAAAAAAACCAAACACAAGCGTTCAATTGCATTAAAGACCCACCCATGCTTGCTTTTAATGAAGGAGAAAAAAAAACCCCAACAAACTAAACCAAGCCAAACAGAAAAACCCAGCCTATCATTAAGATCTGTGAAACTGTCAGTTTTCTGGATTGTATGCTTCAGGTGGGAAGCATGAGCAGTTAGAAATTGAGTGTTCAGGTTACTTTTAATAGCAGGAGGAAACTGAAAAATAAGACACATCGAAATTCTGACCTACAATAATATTCCACTCTGTTCTGCAGAGAGAGGATGCATAAAAATGTTGAAATAGAGCCTGGAATAATGTTGGTGGGTTTTAGTATTACAGTTAAAACACTGCTCAGTCATAACCCCTACAAATGACTACTTTCACTTACATTTTATGTTCGGCATAATTAAAAGAAGTCTCTTGAAAGGGGCATTCTCATTACAGCCAAGGACCACTTCAGACCCAATTGAAATGAAAAGACAGACCATAGATTAGGGGCAGATACCAGTGGTAATTTCTAGAGAAGCATAAAATACCCAATGTGTAACAGCCATTTTTTATAACTGTGTGTTCAGAAGACTCACAGGATTTTACTGGACAGAGAGACTTTGGCTCAGAAAGACAACTTCAACAAAGTGGGTCCTACCAGATATTCTTTAAAAGTTTCAACTTGCTTATCAGAAATAAAAGATATTTTGTTTCTCATATTGTTATTTTTAATTTACAGTCCTATAATTCAGCTGAAATTATCCAAAGCAAGTATAAATGTTAAATAACCATGAATTTAAGAACTTTATCCAACATTTCCCAGAGGTAACGCTGTATTTCTCTGTAAAACTCCACAAAGTAAAAGCAGGCACCAAATTTTACACAATCTAGGGCTCCTTTTTCAGTGTTGAGGGAAAAGTATTGCCACTGTCACTACACCAATGTATTTTATAGAATTGCTTCAAAATACTGACTTTTCAAAATATATCAATATTTCAGTAGCTTTTTTGGTCAACAAAACCTCTTAGCTCTCATGCTAGTTTACAGCTGAATAATGAAAGAAAATCCAGATTATCAAAATATGAGTATTATTTATTTCCTGTTTATTAAAAAATACTTTTAAACCCATTTTATTCCTCTAATGCTCACATTTGAGAAAATTAGGCACCTCTATTCTGTCAAATGTTTGGACTTCAAGACGCTATATCCAGATGAAATTATGAATCCAGCATTATTAGTGGAGACACTTAGGTCATCCTAAAGAACAAAATCGATGAACTTCACAGTTTCTGTATCTTGGGCTGCCCATGATATATCAATAAAAAATGTGCTAAATATATGTGGCTCTGCTTTTAAAAATGCTTCTGTGTCTTGTTCTCATTCTCCTCTCAGCAAAAATATCATTTGTTATCTGTAGTCACAAACGTATTCCAAAATATTCTTTAAAATAAATCCAAAATGCATTTCCATGTCTGTACAAGTAGGTTGAGATTGTGCTATTGTACTTAGAGGACATTCCGGTCCAGTTGAGTTATATCACCATAAGTTACATGATTGACTTTTACAGCAGAAAGAAAAGGTTGTACTCAAACAACTGTTATTGCCTCAATGGAAAAAAAAAAAAAAAATCAATGAATGTAAAATGAACAAGAGATTTTGTCTGAGTTGCAGTTAATACTTCTGAAGAGCTATGGATATTAAAAGGTCAACAAATAAATTAGTCCAAGTGTTATGAAATGAATGATTTGGCTTATAATTGTATTGAGTGCAAATTGTTCACTGCCTATTAGACCAGGTAATTTTTAACCATGGTGCCTCAATTACTGTTCCATAAGCAATAATACAGTTGTGAGAGCCACCGGTTCGATCGGGTGACCTGGGAGACGCCCCAGGACAGCTGCCTTTGCCATGATGGATCACTGAGCCTGATCTCCAAATGGTGCCAAACCTTCCCTTCCTGGGAGGGGATCTCATAAAAGAAACATTACTGCTTGATTCATTTTACCAAAATGCTTGAGTTTTCTAGCGTCAGCAGCTGGGTATAGATTGTGAGGCTCTGTATTTCTTAGAAGAATTACGACGAGAGGCATCCTATTGCTTCCAGCACTCCCTGCTAAATGGCATCATGATGGTTTGGAGGATGCTTTTTCTGCTGCTCAATTGGGCTGTGTTGTGAGAAATACACGGCAATCATATTTTACATCACCACGTGAACCACCACATAACACCTAAAACTGGGCCAGAAATGGAAACTCTAGGTGAGATTATAGACATTACTTCACACTCCTGCAATGCCCCGCATTCAGAGATCTCAGAGCACCACTTTAATGGGAGCAAATTAAACTTCACAACACACTTTCTAGGAAAACACAGTCACTCCCCCATCTTCATCAGAGACAGCCTTGAAGTGTAGCTGTTTGGCTGAAGTTACAGTGGTCTATGGTTGCAAGCAAGGCGAGTTTTGTAGGGTGAGGCAATATCTTTTATTAGAGACACTGATACAGGCGAGAAAAGGTACAGTCAGCACACAGGAAGCAAGGATGGGCACCCAAAAGCCTGTTTTATTCCAGTTACATCAGTTTGTCTAAGATACAACCACTCCCTACAAATCCTGATAGTCTCAAGAAGGGAGAAGGAATCAATCTGATATTGCTTTCATGCTATGAAGTAACAGCCATGGCAGCAGCTGTGTTCCCCCATTGCTCCTCGGAGCACAGTGTTCCCTGTGAGTGAGAGCTCAAAATAAGGCAATAAAAGGCTTGCCAGGCTTCCCAGAGGGCTGGGCCTTAAAGGATTGTAACTAGGCTGTAACCATACAGATCTGCTCTCTGCCCAGACATAAAACAAACTGAAGAGGTAAATGCAAATCCTGAATTACCAAATAATCTGCACAGGATAAACCACAATAATAAAAGCCTAATTAGAATAGATTGTACCCCATGCAACCAAATCCTGTTTATATTGTCACTCTGCTATATTTTTGATAAATCACTACATTCAAACAGTCTATTGGGAGGGTGGTTTTCCATTTCATCTCTCCATTGAGCAAAAAAAGTGCCACATGACTGGAGTCTGAATTTCCATTTCACCAGTATACAGTTGAACTGAATATTATTTGGCACAATACAGAGTACAACTGAGCCACTAAATGGCTGATTTACTAAATTATTATTAGATGAGCTCTTGCTGTTCCAAGTGAAAGTGCAGTCACTGTCTCTCCTCATGGTGTGTTCAAATTGTTCAGTGTTTAAATATTCAGCATGAGGCTAATGTGAACTGATGAACTGAGACTACAAACGTTCACTTTCGATGCAGACAGAGAGACAGAGATGCAACATATCATGTGGCCTGCAGAGGTGAAAATGATGTATATTTAAGGATGCTGCTGCCTATTTCCATTAATATAAGATATTCTTAATTAGCTTTGTGTTTGATTCAGGAGTTTGGAAATGCAGCTAGAAGCTAGAAAACAGCTCCAAACCTGAACACAGCTGTGTGGCTACAGAGGCATCAGAGTCCTAGTGAAGTGGTACTTGAGCCTGGATCTCTGTCAATAAAGTGCATGAGCTGCCTCCACAGTTTAATTCTTTGGTCTCTTTAATATTTGAGCTGTAACTTAAGAGTATCACCTGCAATTCCTACCTGAGCATCAGAAATCCTTGGTATGTAAAGGACTGACCATGTTCTGCAATTCTTTGACTTTCTGAGGTGAGTGGATATGAGGGAAAAGGAAAAATAGATATTTTTATGAAAGGTTAAAGAAAAAAAGAAACAATTTCTTTACTGCCACCTGCTGGAGTTGACAATAACCCTTTGTCCCACGGAGAGCACAAGCTCCTCACTCGGAGGACAGTTACGGGGAGCATTTAAAATACTGTGATCCCAGACACTTACAGTAGATTAGAATTTTTTATTGGTGCTGTGTTGCCATAACAACATAAAGACAGCAGATGACTTAAGCTAAGCTTGCAAAGCAAAAGGCTGCTCATCTGGCAGTTAAAATGAATACAGTTCACTTCACAAGTTCCCCATATGGACCCTTAGTGTATGGTAATGAGGATACCATATGGTGGGAGAAAATGCACAGAGAACAATTGTGCTCCACTGGATGAGTGAAGTGAGCGGGAAGTTATGAGGAAACACAGGAGAGAGATTTGTGTGTGCGCTCTCTAACTCAAGGGTTTCTTTCAGAGGGGGGTTCTCTCTCTTCTTAATCTTCTTCTTAATATACACATGCATAGAAATGACAGAGAAACATATTGCACATTTTGCAACATCATTCATCATAAACTGTCAGCTGTGTTTGTAAATCAGCTTGGTAAGATCTTAGAAATTTGTAATTCTTAAAAGGTAAAAGTGCTAAGTTTTTAGACAAAGTGCAGGAAAATTTAAGCACTTCTGACAAGTAGAAACATTAGTGGTAATCATTTTAAAAATGCTTGCATCTTTCTGCCTGCATGTTTAGCTGTAAATAATGCCGCAATGAATAAAAGCTTTAAAAAAGGGGAGGGGAGGATGAAATGGAAAAAACCCCATTTTTTATTTTATTTCCAAAAGGATAAAAAGTAAGAGATGATCAGAACCATATGCATGCAAAATTCTGCTGTAAATGTACATATGCTATACAGTGAACTGTACTAACCAGATCCTAAACCTGGTAAGACAGCTTGCTAAAGGCTGCAAAGTCAATTTTGTACTACACATGCTTCATAAAAGATGAATATAAATGCATTAGTTAGACACGGTGAGCTAAATTAGAAGGTCAGGCAGGGCTGGAAGGGCTGAAATATCACACAACCAATGACTGTAATTACTCTTTTTTTAAGTCTATTAAGTGGTGTTGTTCTATCAAGGCTCAGGGGTATAGGACATGAAGTACAAGATAAAGTAATGTGTATTTATTACTCCCACGGGATCAATTTACTAGATATTTTCAGCTCCATGGAGCAAAATACACAAATGCAGCCTTTGTTACTTTCTTCGAACTGTGGCTTTTTCCTTCAAAACCTGCTCCTCGAAGGGGCTGTGTTTACCTGTTTGGTGTCTTCCTGTCATCCTCAGCTAATTGTTGCATTTAAAACCAACTAGGACGAGGATACAGGAACAGGGAGATGTGGGGATCCCTCCTACAGGACGTTCAAACAAGTGGTTCGAGTCGCTCAGATGGAATGTGCAGACTACAAAATCCAATCCCAGGCACGGTTTTTACCCCAAGGCAAAGCAGAAAGACGGAGTGGAGAACGGCGCAGAGCTCCTTGTCATCATGTTAGCCCTGATCTATTAAAAGTTTTGTCATAGATTCTAAATTACACCATCTGCTCTAGTCATTTGCTGAGTAAATGCTGACCCAGTTATAAAGAAAGCTCACTGAAATGTGTGTGCACACTGCTGACCTTCAGAAAGGAAAGGGCTCCTTGCCAGCCCTGCGTGCTGGCTCTGCCCTTCAGCGAGCAGTGCCTCTGTCCCTTTGCTCTCTCCTTTCAGACTCTCTGTGTATTCCCAGACATCCCTCTGACATCCACCACCCCATAAGGGTGATACTTTCACAGGTACCTCACCATCTCAAAAGCTTTGATGCTCTCTGGTTGAATATTTTCTATAGGATAAACAAAGTATCAGACCCCAGCAACCTAAACATGCTCCTCAACCAAGTGCTCAAATTGTTAGGAAACTCAAAAAACCCCAGCTGTTGAGGGTTCAATACCAACCTTAACTCGGGTCTCACATTTCTGTAAATTTTACAGTAGAATGTAGAAACCTCCAAGCACATCCCATTACCTCCTTGCTGTAGAGATGAACTCCAATAGCTCCCCCTTACATGCTCCCCCTTCCTGCCCACACTTAGTATAAAAGTTTTCTAATGATTCTCTTGTTACACTGGGTGGGGGGAAAAAAAAAAAAAAAGGTGTTTTCTTAGCTGAAAATTACTAACTTGGGTTAAAATACAGTATATGTTGAGTTAGCAGATGGCAATCCTTTCTGGAATTTCCATTGGGTCTGTCTGAAGCAGCAAACCTGAGCTGCATTGTCTTCACTGCTATTTTAACCTCTGCAAGCAAGCCTGGGCCAACCACCCACGTTTAGAGACAACCTTTATTTGCAATAT
Organism: Oreocharis arfaki; assembly: GCA_013398015.1. Classification (NCBI taxonomy): domain Eukaryota; kingdom Metazoa; phylum Chordata; class Aves; order Passeriformes; family Paramythiidae; genus Oreocharis; species Oreocharis arfaki. The sequence continues at coordinate 250,472 of VZRR01010232.1, read as the reverse complement.
AAACAATACCCATGTCACGATGGATAAAGGGCAGATCTGCGGGATTTCATATGGAAAAAGACAACTGCTTTTGCCAGCCCCTGACTCCTAATAACCACATGTCTTCTATTAGTGTCCTAAACGAGGAGGTGGGCTATGTCTTGGGGGGGTTTAATGACTGACCAGAGAAAAGGAGCTGAAGGGAAGGAGGATTCTGGTTACCTGTGCTCTCAGCTCAGCAGGGAGGCGCCTGTGCACTAGAGAGAGAAGCTCCACTTTCATCTACATGAAGAGAAACCAGAAGTAAAGGTCCCTTTCAGGAGGGATAAGGGGTCTCCCAGAGAGCACTGAAGGAACAGACTGGGAGGGAGAGGACGTCAGATCACAGAGGGGGTTGATGCAACGACTCGCTTCTTGAACACAGAGTGAACAATCTTCTGCTTAATCTAAATACAAGTGATGAGTTGTAGGAGTGGTGCAAATGGCAAATAAAATCTAGGAAATTGCATATAAAGAGGAATCGTTGTTATTAAATCATTTAGGATGGATGTGTTTCAAATCTAGCTCACAGTCAAAGCTGTTTTACAGCTCTAGCTGTGGAGTTTTAACAAAATTGCAGAATTGCAACGTGTCTGCCAGGGATTTATTTTAAGGATTGCAGGGTAGTTACATGAATGAACCTTAATAGACTCAACATGTTGTTGTGATCTGAACTCTTCAGTGATCTCCACTGCAGTTTATGTGCACAGGAACCAACAACACGAGCGCGTTTGTGTGCACGTGAGCGAACACACGAGAGGGAAATGGGGCACACACACGTGCAGGGCTGGTCCCAGCTGCACACAGGCTCTCTACAGACTGCTCCTGCAGGACAATGACACCATTTCTCAACCTTAGCATCACAGTGTTCCTTTCCACTTCTCCCCAGAGATCTCTTGTTTCCTCTGATCTGCCTCCTGTCTGTATCAGAAAGGAAAGACTACACTGCCCAGCACACTCCTGGTACTTGATCTCACTACAAGCTTTGGGTGCTAATCCCACCGCCTCTTGTCTCTCCTCCTGGTGCTTGTGGGTGTGTCTGTACAGACATGCACATCTCCCTCCACTGGCTGCCTTCCCTGACCTGCTCTGGACAAGAAGGGAACAGGATTCTGGCTCAAGCTGACTCCATAGCTCAGCTGCCAACATCAGCTCCCACTCTTTTCTCCAGAAACTACACATTGCACTTCTACTTTAAGCACATCAGCTGTCAATCTCACAGTCCAAAGATCCTAGCTCCCAGGTGCTCCCATTCTCCTCGCTGTGGGAGGGCATTCTCTACTGGAATTCAGCTACTGAAGCACCGGGAAGGAGAAATTATTTTTTTAAATCTGGCTTCTTTCTTTGCCTGCTTCCAGCAGATAGTTGGAACATTTCAAAAAATTCATCCTGAGCATAAATACTGAGCACTTCTAAAAGTACTAGTTCTACACTTGTGGAGATCAAACTTCTCAAACAGCCTCAATGGTTTTAGAAATGCTGCTAACTCCTCAGCCCTGGAGGGTAGAGCATGTGCTAACACTCACTTGATGGCTTCAACAATTCTCCTTGACTGCAGGGATAAGTCACAGAGCAGAATGCTCTTGATGGTCCATGGGAAGGGCAGCATGCCCTTATGAACACAAAAATTATAACTACTTCTACCTCTGGAAAGATCTCTAATTCATCAGTAATGTTTCAATGGAACAATGGCCACGAAGCCCAGCAGCAATTACAGAAATATGATTTGTTTTATTTATTTAATGCAAAGGCACAAGCTTTCTCATGAACAGAAAGTGATGATGCACTGTGAGGACAACAGGGAAAATGGAGGGAAGGATACTGAAAGCTCTGAGCACTGCTCTCCTCTCTGCTGTTTCTCTCAAACATTTGCCCTCTCTGCCCGTGGTTCCACTGTGGGAGCCATATGGCTTCCAACACTCCTCTAAGTAGCCACTGAGAATTGTCTGTAGTGGAATAGTGCCAAAGCCCTTCCTGGCTTAATGACATGGAGAAGAGCACTGTGCAGCGCTCACCAGCACAGAGACTCATGGCGTCCTTGATGATGATCCTGGAGCCAGCAAGCCATGCTGGGAATTGAACCATCAGTGCCTCAAATACAGGAGTCAACATGTGCCAACCCCTGCTGCATTCAGCCTCTGTGCGTGGCATATTAATGAGACTTGAACTTGAGGTCCAACCTTCAAGCTTGCACAGAAGGAATTACCCAAAGACAGAAAAAAAAAAAAGTCCTCTCTTCATCCTGTTTCCCTCTAAGCTTGCACAGTGTTACCAGTTTCTTCACTGAGTTTGTCTAACCCTTAAGAAATAACCCTTTTTGTTAGGCCATCACATCTTACCTCTGCATACATAACCACATCTTCCCTTGATTTAAACATCTGAAAAACTAGTTTAAAAGGTATGCCAAAGAAACACACGAAGCCAAGAGGGGATAGGAGGGGACAGATGACTCAGAGCTAACTCTCAGTCTCATACCTTATCCATAAATACCTGCTAAATTTTGGAGTCAGGATACGGAGCTAGGAGAAGCTTTCTTCTGCCTGCTCTTATGTCCCGTGACAGGCAGCAGGAACATGTGGTACCAGTCTCAGTCTGAATGGGAAAGAGGAGGGTGCTCAGCCTGGAGGCTGCACTCCCACATTCCCACACCAGCACAAAGGGGCATTGCTGGGAACCCCCTCGGTGCCTCAGGTGTGAGAAAGGAGCCCAGTTCCTGTGGAAGTTGGTGATGCACCACAGCCCCTGGCCACATGACCCAATTTGGAATTGCCCAGTTTTATTTTACTTGAATTTCCTGCTTTAAATAAAATCCATGTCCATATCCTAGTCAGCTGGAATGTTGGGTTCAGGGAAGTTTTGCAGCATTTCTTTTGGGCCTTGCAAATGCCCAGTGCACAGTGAAAGCTGGCTTCTCATTTCTGAGAAACTGCTTTTCTCCAGAAGCACATTTGGCATCAGAGGCAGGATTCAGATGAAAAAAAGAAGCCCCTACAGAAGGATGCTCTCTTTCTTTGGAAAGGGTTGTAGCTCTGGAGTGAAACTTGACAAGCCATGAAAGCTGTGTCCTGCTGCAAGTCTGTCCAAATGTTAGGGAAAGGGACAGCTTGCAGAGGATGAACAGAGCCAATGGTAAATGTAACTCCCCAGGACAGCATGTTTCTCTGGTGGTAAGAGGGAAGGACAACACATCAGCGACCCCAAAACCACAGCCTGCAGCCTTCCTAGGCAAAGATAAAAGACTGAACAAGCCTGTAAAAAAAGTCACATACTGAATTTTATTTCTTTCAAGAAGTTAAACAAATTAAGTTTCAATATCTTCTCTAGGAAATCTTTTCACCTCCCAAACACTTTAAAAATGCAACTAATCAAAGCCTACAACAATCCCTGATGAAAGCATGTGGACAGCTCAGCGAGCTACAGAAGAAAGGTCACAAGTATTGCCCAGTCATGAAGGCTATACTGGCTGTACATTAACTGAACAATTCATTTGTCTGTGTCTCAGGTCTGCAAATTCACATTTTCTTTTCCATAGGGAGTGTTCTCACACTCACTCACCCCAGCTCACTCAGTAGATAAAACACGTGGTGGCAGCTGGCCACAGACAGTGACTCCAGCTCATCACTATTGCTCAGAGCTCCTGTGGACACGAGCAACTCTTAAATCCCCCACCTCTTTGTCCAGTATACCACGAAACTCAGTGCAAAATCTTGCAAGGTAGCAAAACAGATTTGAGTGCAGTCCCACTGTTTTCCCAGTACAAGAAACTTATCTGAACAATGCTGTCTCTCCCCCAGCTTTTACTTGACAAAAATCAACCAAAAAATGCACTAATTTTCATGGGAACAAACATCACTTCAGTACACAATGCTCTAATTATATCAGCAGTTCTGAAATAAAACAGTATATAATCATTATTATCCTAAACCAATACACAATGCAGCAGCAATGGACTCACATCCAATTAACTTGATTTTATCAGTGGCAAAGTTCTCAAAATTATTCTGGCAAGTGCTACTGATACCAAAACCAAAAAGCATCATTATTCTATGAAAACTCTGCTCAGGTCCCAGTATGGTAACCAAAAAACATGTTCATTGTTAAATGTTTTAGATCACAGAGAAAGATTCACATTTAAGAAAGGCAAGAGCTGTTTGAGTTGTCTGTGACTGAGGAGATAACAGAATTCTCCTAAGACTCCAGTGGGAGGTTCTTGTTGGGCTTCCTTGGTCATGCCTCTGTTTCTGCTTATCTGGGCTGGGTACCAAACCAGGACCATTGCACTCACAGAGCCTTGCACTTTCAGACAATAACATGCAGTAACCATCTTTACCATATTTCATAAAACAATAAACTTCGTGCTGACCTTTGGCAAGCGTTCGGGGTCACCAGGGTGCCGGGGGATAACCTTCTGTAACCTTTGGAAACCATAGTCAATGGTGGGTTCGTTCAGAGCTGAAACAACAACAAACAACAGCGTGATGTGACGAAGGCAGAGCAATGGGCTCAGGTGACAACGGGCAAAGGCACCACGAGACCACGGCAGGACCATGGCAAAATCCCCTCTGACTGAGCTCAGCACTGAATGAAGTCTTGGTTCAAACACTGCTTGAGGTTGGTCCTTTGACTTCAATCCAAACCTTCCCACTTCAGCTCCCCCAGCAAAGCTGCTGGGAGATTTGGGGATGTTGCGTTCATCATCCAAACAGGAAGCAATTATTATCTCTGAAGGCCACAAGGAAATCACTCTGATAAATACTTTACATCCCCGTGTTTCATGTTGGGTTTTTGAAATCATGAGGAAGGTGATTGGAAGACAAAAGTAGCTACTATTCCTGTGCCTTTCTTGTTCCAAATTTCATTACGCATTTAATATGCTCCATGTGCAACATTCACAAATAATTTTGTTGTGAAATATGGCCATTTGTCTCGGCAGAGGTTTTATTTTTTACTCATCAACACTGACTTCAGCAGCTTAGGCTCCAATTAACACTAAACTGATCCAGGAAATTTAATAATTACAAAAAAAGGAAAAAATACATCAATGTTTTTAGTTCATCTTTCCCCAGTCCTTGTCCAATAAAATGGAGGTGAGAAATGGTGAAAGTGGAACACTTTAATCTTCATGAAAATGCTGGTCTGTCTGCCTTAATGGAAGCTCTGATTGTGTCAAGCCTTTAAGCACATGCTTATCTGTAAGCACATACTTAAACCCATTTGCTTTCAGCAAAGCAAATTTGAGCATATTATGTTTTTTATATGATTGCCTATAATTACAGGGGACTGCACTGAATGACCTTCTAGCTATATTTCCAGTCATATGATCGCTTTAAAACTCAGATGTTAGTGAGACTTCAACATGTGCTTAGAATTTCCTAAGTGCTTTGGTGAACTGGAACAGTCAAGTATTCTCGAGCATCTCTTAAACAACAGCACATCTTGACTCTCCCATGCCAATAGAGATGTGGAAATATTCCACAGCAATTTGTTCGAATTTTTTGAGTTAAATGGGAAAAAAAAATCAATTCCAATGTGGATTTTTATATTTTCAGGCTTTTTTTTCCCTTTTGTGGAGGAAAAAGTATTTTTTTTTCATTTTTGAGTCACTTTAAAGTTTTTCTTATCTTGTCTTAGCTTATTAAAAGCAAAAAAAATACTTCTTGCACAAAATCTACTTACTAATTTATGAATATTTTATACATCTTTATCAGGGTCTTATAATGAACTTTATTATGGGGCTAGAACGATGATATTTGAATACTGCAAATAAATTTAGCATCAAACTCCATCTCCCAGCCTCAACACAGCATAATCTGTCCATATTTCCCTGTTTTAAGTGAAGAGAACATTATTCCATACTCCTAATGTTAAAGATCTTCATGTTATCACAAAACCAATATCTAATCCCTGGCTTGTTTGTAATTAATTGGCATTCCATAACAAGCCCACAAAACAATCCCTTTAAAATACTGTTATTTTCAAACCACATTTCTACAGCAGATTGTCCAGCTGGCAACCAAAGGGTCAGACCTTTCTCTCCTCCTGGACCTTTGGCACAGCCCATGTCCATAAGCAAACCCAGCAATGCTGCTGCAGACTGAGGCAGAGGAAGCTGGTGCTGGGGGGACCCAGACCTACCCAACACGGTGAAACACATTGTGTGTGGCTGATGGGGACTGGATGGAGAGGCACAGGATCCATCAGGACATCAACATCCCTCTAATATCAGAAAGGAATCTTCTGACCCTCTCCTGAAATCAGTCTTACAGTATTATGGTAACCAGAGTACAAACCCTTCAGGATTTTTGGAGTTTTTTATATTCCTCAGAGTTCATGACATCCCTCTAGTCTCCTTGTTTGTTTGGAGTTTTTCCAGGCATTTCCTTTCATCAGGAATATCTGAATGTGATCTTTTATTTACATTCAGGTCATTATATGGAAGGAGTGAGAATAAGGCTTTTCTCGTGCTTGGGCCCTTTTTGATTTTGGGATGGTTGGGCCTTTTCTTTCTCACATTTCCTTTCACACCCTGGCCCACGCTGACCTCTCTGTTGTTTAGTTTTGCAGAGAATATCACAGTACCTTGGTTTGGAATCCCCTGGTTTCATTACCTCTGAGTTTACTTACAAGGCTGCTTAGTTTAAACCTTCTTCAAATAAATTAATTTACTGCTATTTATATTTATTATCAAAAAGAGCTGTTCTCTGAGAAGATTAAAAAAAAAACCCCTACCATTCAAATTTACATTTCCTTTGCAAATCTGTTCAAAGATTTCAGCATGGTTCTGTCAAATGTGTTTCTCCTCTAGATTCAGTCTAGTTTATGGCCATTTTCCCTTTAGATCCTTTGGGAAAGTAGTTACTAAATTCTGCAATATTATAAATGGAGGCCAGTTCTGAAATCCCCCCAGAGCTAGCAGTCATTTTCTCATATCTTCCTACACGTTCAACACATTTGAAATCCACAGAGTATTTCCTCTGAGTATTTTCTGAACTAAATGGCCAAAAAAAAATGTTAATTTTATGGTCCAATCTCACAAGGAATCAAGCATACTGTGAGAGATAGTGAAAACTTGCAGCCTCAAACAGCTTCAGCTTTACTTTAGTGGTGGGGAGAGACTGTGCACAGCACCCTGCAGGATTGGGTCCTGAACTGCCCCTGACAAATACCACTCATTACTCTATAACCCTTCAACCTTTCAATCTTAGATAACATTTAAAAAAAGACCCCAAACCAAATCTTTAGCTACCTGGACATCTGACCACAAACTGCACAATATCAGCCCGGCAGCCCTTGTTCATTTACAACCCAAATGTAATTAATCATCTCTCAGTGAGAGAGATCTGTTTACGTATTTAACCCCACCTTCAGCATTAAAGCCAGAGCAGTTGTGTGTCAGGAACTGGGAAAACTCCAAAGAAAAGGGGATATTCTCATCTCCAAGCACAGCAGAAGAGCTGACACAAGGTCAGACACCACCTCCCTGCAAGGTTTTCCTCTGCCCCAGAACGTGACTGTTCTCTGCCATTGAAGCCCATCCACAATAAGGCATTTCCCAGTCCTCTAATTCAAACAACAGTTTTCTTTCCATGACTGGAAAAAAAGAATCAATTAGAAATACAAACTCTCTATTTGTGTTGTTGACGTCCATACATTAAAAACCAGCTAACACATATGGTACTTAAAATGCATTCCCATTACCTTATATTTTAAAAGTACTATTGAAAGTACTACTAACTTTAAAAAACTGCACGAAATTCAAATAGGTCCCAAGGCTAATGGAAGCAATTTGTATACCAACCCAAACTGACTGGCCCACTTTTCAAAATACAGGTATGATAATCTTGTGGTTTTAAAAGGACATTTAAATTGAAAGACTGTGAATTTAGTACATAATTATACCAATAGAACCCTTTAACTTGTCAACTTGTAAATCTAAAAGGCTATCAATCATTTCTAAAGAGGAAATAAACCTTAAAATTCTTTGATTGACAGTGCTTATTTTTTATGTGAAAAGAAAAAAAAAAGGAGTAAAGTGGCCAGAAATCCATTTACAAAAGTACATTGTTTTACATAGGTGAGTAAAAAGCCAATAATTACACCTCCAAAAGACATATAAATCAAGGTAAGTACTTTTCCCTCACTTACATATTTTAAGTTGCAGTAAACTTCAGGTAACTTTTTATTAAAATACTTTTCCAGATGCAAAGCTTATTGAAGCCATTAATAGAGTAGCATTTTCATTTAAGCTAATATAATCATTTTTGCAAATACAAGATTTAAGCCACTTTTCTCCTTCCAAACAATAAACTTTCAGCCTGTCTCTTGTGTGAATTAACTAAAATTACACCCAGGTGTACAAAATCTGTCTATCTATCCTAGTGTATGAGTTAAGGCACAATATTTATTATTCTTACCATTTTATGAATTACTTCTTAAACCCTTGAGGAAGAACTTTCTTTCAAATTAGACTCTAACAGAATAAGCCATGAAGCTCTTTATGCAGCAAACCTAAAGCCATAACTCATAAAAGCTAAGGCTTTTAATCAAGAAAATGCACAATGTCTATGGAAATAGGGAGGTGTACATTATATCCATCTTTTCAAAGTCCAACTTATTTTTCAACAAAAATGCTGCTTATGCCTCTGAGAAAAAATGTTCCCATCATAACGATATTTCCAAATTCTGCACAAATAATTTTAATAACCACATGCAGATAATCCACCATCTTTAAAAGTCTCTTTTTTTTTTTTTTTAACTAGTCAGTGGAGGGCTTTTTTTAATATTTCACATAATGAATTCCTACTGTGTCAATAAAGCTTCGGTTGTTAATTGAATGACTGTCTGATGTATCTGAGAGAGGAATTTGTTTCTCTGGCCATGCTGCCAACTTACAGCAGAATGATCGACACTTAATATCAGCAATTAAAAGGACCTGTTCAAATATCATATGGAATTCGTAGCTTGGGGTAGTGTAGGAGAGCCCTTCACCAAGGAAAACTCATTCAGCAAATGCAGAGAGTAATTGAATTAGACACATTTTAACATTATTATTCAAGGAAAAATAAACACACACTACATAGAAGCATTATGGAAATATTTCAGAATGTAAAACATATCCAGTTAATTTGTTTCCCATGCATTCATGGTTTCATTTACTCCTTTTATTTTTCAGTCCTTGTTTCTATTTCATTCTGTTTGACCCAAAACCAATGAGAAGGCAGCACTTAGACCTATGAACTTCCCATATGCTTTTCCAGTGGAAAAGGCTGCAAGGAGAGGGAAGGCATTCTGAGGGCTCAAATAACCAAAAAAAAAAGGCTGAAGGCTACAAAAAAATTTGTCTCAGGTCCACAGGTCTGACCGTCCCTATCTCAGATGAGAAATCTGGCCTAGATTGTTTTAAGTGAAACACCCAGGGAAAGGCTGTATGTGGGAATTAAACATCCCACAGTGTTCGCTCCTGGGGTGCACCAGGGAGTCGCTGCAACGGTGGAATGGAAGAAGATTATTTAGACTCTTCCTCTGTCTCTTCACAAATTTATTTTGTAAATTTGGCTCTACAACAAAATTAGGCAGCTGGTGACAGGCCCAGAACTGCAGTGTCAAAGAGGTGGGGCTTTGGGGTCTTCAAAACAGTTGTTTTAGAGTTTTTTCCTGTCCAATGAGAGAAACTTCATCAGAATATAAATAGAAGGTGACTCTGTGGCCAAGACACATAAAGTTTTGTGTCTCAACACCCCACAGCCACAAAAGACTACTGCTGCAAGCCCCTGACCCTAACAAAATGAAACATTGACTGCAGAAGGTGGGACTAGGACAGCACAGACAATAATAATGTCAAACTCCAGGTACTAAAATGCCCTGCTAAAGCCCTGCAGTACAGCAGTGCTAGTGGATGGTGTTATAAAGCAACATTTTGACACCAAACCCAACTACTCTTATGCACAGTGGCCTATTTCTGCCTGCTCTACAAAGACAGCAAAAAAAAAAACCCACTTCAAAACCCCATCATCAAACAAGAAAAAGTCTGTTCTGCAAATCTCCCTGCAAAGACTTTTCCTTTGCTAATTAAAGCTCCTTAAATGAAAACATGCAAGTATTTGAGCTATTGGTTGTTGTTGTTGTTGTGAATTTGTCTTGCTTTTTCTAAAGTTTTCTTTCCACTGACTTTCCCTGGAGTGTTTATTCCCACAAGCAATGGAAAATGGAAGTGGGTGGGACAGCGAGAGCCTGCTCAGAAAGGTCTGGGCTAGAAAGGCCCTTCCAGTGCTAACCCAGAATTTCCTTGGTTTTCTGGTCTTGGTACTTAAACATGCTCCTGTGCACTGTATTTCCATTCCTAAAATCAAACTGTGACATTATGTCATTTTTTTAAAATTAGAAATAGAGATATCCGAAAGGTAATTCCTACATTTTATTGCCACGTAACGCCCCAACAGACACCACGTGCGTGTGCCAAGCAACAAGGAAAATGCAGAGGTGAGTCAAATGATAAACCTAACACAGAGATCTCCCGTGTTTCCCTAGTGACTGCTCTTTACTTGAACTAAAGATGCAATAGGTCAGTGTTTGAGGCAGCCCCACCGTGTTCATCAGTGTTATTACAAACATGATAGACAGCATGATATTTTCTTCCTGAAAACAATTTTTCTCCAGCAACTTAGAACCAGAGGAGCAATTCTCTTCCCACCCAGATTACTCTCTGCAGCCAGAGATGGAGCTGCTGAAGATGCAAGGAATGCATGTCTTGAGCCTCAACTTTTTATGGAAGGTACAGAATGCAATTATGAGACCTGTCTAGCAGGAATCATGTGTTGGCTTCTCCAAACACATCAACTCTGAATGTTCACTCTTAGCAACCTGCAATCTGGCTTGGGAGGGAAAAAAAAGTCAAACAATTCGTGAGCTTCACAGCTTCTTCTTCCTTGGACTGCACTGACCTCTTGTCTAATGGGGAAGATTTGGCCTTAAGGGAGTCTGAAACAGAGTCCAGTTTCAGGCACTGGAATTTTAACACCCCAGTTTCACAACAGGCTGGTAGAATTCACCAGGGATGTGCATACAGAGGGCCAGAGGGAAATTAAAGCATGTTGGTTACTTCGTCTGCCGTCCAGGTTAATTGATGCATCTTTGGCAGTCATTATAAAAAGGGGAAGAACAGAATTTACATCTGAATATTTCCCAGTTTTTCAGACACATTCTGGCAGTGCATGTGAGCGTGCAGCAAAAATTTTACTGAAAAGGGGTGGTTCTCAATGGCCATTTAAATAAATAAATATATACGTGTACACATAAACACAAGCACAGAAATGGATCCAAGCCAAGACTTAAAATAATGGGTGCATAAGGTTACTTATAAGATCTATATTTAGAACTACTTTAAAACATTTTAAAAATAAAGACACAGCATTTATTTTTAAACTGTTGGCTCAGAAACAGATGCAGAGATGTACCATACAGAGTGTGGGAGATGCTAAACTGTCACCTCATGTAACCTTTTCTCTCGTGCTGTATTCTGCATATTTTCAACATTTTTCCCTTTGTGGGCACTTCTCAAATTCCACAATGTAGGTGCAGACACCTTTAAAATTTTCATAGGGATAATTTTGGATAACCTACAGGACGTTTTTCCTTTTTTCACCCTTCACAAACTCCTTTGGAGTAGACAGTATTGAAAACCACAGTTGAAACTTGTTGGTATGCAGAAATATCTCCTTTTGAATAATGCCTCTCTCACTTTTAACCTTGTTATTTCTCATCATCTCTTCAGATTATTAAAAAAAATAATTATCACCAGGGGATGCATAAATGAAAAACTCAGTGTCCTGTGTGAATTCCTATCAGAAGCATCTTAGCCTAAATTTGGCTGTTTCTCAGAATTGTAGACTTCTGACATGCAAGTGCACTATGGTCAGAGCAGAAAAGAATCATCAAGAGAGAAAATTGGAAAAACACCAGCTATCACATCCAAAATCTCTGAAAATGAGATTCACAGGGAAATATAAGTAGAGCTGAATCATAAAAATGAGATGAATTATGCCTGGCTGTAATGAATATTATAGGTGTGGTGCTCTTGGAAGGGGCTGACCTGCTGTGAGGTTTAATTTAGGTCTTCAATCCCTCTCCATAACTAATTTTAAATCCCTTGAGAAAACAATAGTTTCCAAACACCTTTATTTCTAAATATTAGCTTTGACTTGTCTACATGAAATTGCAGTGAGGCTTCACCCAAAAGGAAAAGGACCATTTTGGCTATACTCTGGATGATGCAGCAAATTGTTTAAAATTAAAACCGTCGAGTTTGTTGTTTTCTAGTTTGTAACACTTAAATAGAAATGCATAATTTGAGAGCTTTCAGTAGTCTCTGATTTCAGCAGCAGATCTATCACCTGCTTCCATAATTGTTCAGGGTCTGGGGCTTTTTTCCTGCAAAAATTTTGACAATAACTGTTATCAAGGGTAAAAAAAAAAAAAAAATCATACCAGCCTGTCTGATAAACATGTTTCCCTGCCCTCACACCCCAGTGAGCACTGTGACACTATACTTTTATCATCTAGTGTGTGCTCAGAATGAGCTTAGAACAGCAATTGCCAGGAATAGGCAGGCGATAAACTGCATTGATTTAACACATCTTGTTTTCAATCATGCTCGGATTTTCTGAGCACGCATTTTTCCTGTACTTCAGCTTGTAGCTTTTATCTGACGAGCTGATCCCTTTTCACTGGAAAATGAAAAGGTCGCACAATAAGACACGGTTTACTGGAACTTGAGCACGCACCAGGGAAAGTATTTTAGATAAATACTGTCAGACATAGTGGAGCTGAATTTCAACAACACAATTGCTAAACAACAATACTTATTACTCTCTAGAACAAGCCTACAAGCAACTTATGGCTCACAGCAGGGGAGATCTCAGAGTTAGGCTCAGTAGTTAAAGAAACCTTATTCAAGCTTGTTTAAAGATGCAGCATTGCTTTTGCCTTACCTGCACCAACCAGCCCTACCCCAGGACCAAATAAACACCCCCTCTATTCCTTTCCTAGGTAACTTACAAATTATGGGAAACCACAGCCATGACTTTTCTTATTCTTTTGCCTCTTTTTTTTTTTTTTTGGCAGAAAGGTGATTGACTACATGCTTGATTTAATTTAATCAAATGGAGTACTGGGCGCTGGTAAAAATAAAATTATCCAAATGTGAAAGCAATTTAACTGAAACTAATTCATTAACCAAGGTGAGTTGCTGAGGAGGTCAGTAAACAAGCAAGGAGTAATATGGCATGAACCATCTACCAAAGACTAAGGTACAGTAAGCTCAGAAGAATAATTCTAATTCATTTCCCTCCTCCCTCTGAAGTGACTGCAAGGACCCTGACCAATACAGGACTGGAAGCAAAATATCCTCGCTTTTTCCTATCAGAAGGGGCAAAGAAAATTTCCAAGTTATTTTTTACTGCACTGATTATACCCAAGAAAAGTTATCACCTATTCTTCATGGAAGCTGCAACACAAAGGGAAGTCCCAAAACCAGAGCATCATCCCCACAAACCTCCTCTCCATTTCTCAGCAACGTCAGTGCAAAACTGATGTGAAATATTTATGTTTTCCTTGCTTCTCCTGAATGTGCTTATTACTCATTTAGGTCCAGCACAAAGTCATCTTAAATAAATTTTTTCCAAGATTCCAAATCAGTTTAAAGCAGAACCATCCTGGCAAATTTTCTGAAACTACGCTGACACTGGCTGAAGTTTAGTTAGTCTTCTGCATATACACATCAGATAGCCAAGCCTCCAGCTCTAGTCAGAACCATCCATCTTTCAGATACTCTGCTCACACTGTAAGTCTTACAGAAAGAATATCATAAACATTATTTAAGTTTCATTTTTGAATTATAATTTTAAATAGGCAAGTCACAAGCAATGGGATAGACTTCAAGAAAAGCATAAAGTAAAATCCAACTTTGCACGCAATGCCACTTTACATTTAGCTCCATGAGCCTGACTCTAAGAGAACTCACACGAGCATCGATTTCTCCCTCTCATCTGGCAAGGATTTGGGGGTTTTTTTGCTAGGAGAGTAAGTTGAAAATCCGTGCTGCATTTTAGGGTTATCTCATGCAGCACAGGCAGAATTCTGATATGTCTTCTCCATTAAGTGCTCATAATCCCAGAAATGAAAGAAACTCATTTCTTCCCAGGGTGCCTGTTAACTGAGAAACTCATCTTAATTGAATGCACAGCTCAGTTAACCATCTTCACACCCGCAAACCATTAGTGCCCCATGGGCAGCTCTGCCGGGTCCCTCGCTGCCTGAGGCTCAGCAAAGGAGGGGATGTGCTGCAGGTGATGAGCAAACACCGTCAGGGGCTGGTGCTCCTGACAAAACGAGGGCTCTGGGGCTGAGCTGGCTTTTGCTAAATTATTGGCATTAGATCACCTTGCCAGTCAATTACAGAGGGAGCAACAAATCCTGCAGCTCTGCCCTCAAACACGAGCTAAGTATCCTCAAACACACCTACAGAGAGATCACCGGTCTGGAATCTGGAGCCTCACAGGCAGAAGGGAAGAGGAAGCAAAAATAATTGTTTATATCCCTCCCTTCTCATCTTGCCTCTCTGCCACCCTCACAATTTGCCATCTAGAATATACTCGGAAAACCAGTGAAAGTGATTATGGAAATTAAAATATCCAAGGTGCAACCATTTGCCTACAAAGCTGATACCTCAAAAAGAAGCTGTAAAAGGCAAGGAAGTGAGGAGCCAGCCTGAAAGTCAGTGTCCTGTTATGAAAGACTCCCAATATTTCATTTACAGCAGGAATGAATTTTGGCTCTTCGGTGGTCACTGAAGTTTGGGATATGCAGCAAAACATCTGAGCTGGCTGATGGCACCCCAGAGCAGTAACCACACCCCTGTGCCCAACTAACACTGTTCTGGGGTACCTGAAACCCCTGCACTCCAGCAGGGCTCACCAGAATTAACTACCTTCCTTTTAACAGGATTAAAAAAATACTTTAAGTGTTATTGGATTATTTTTTCCTAAACTGGAAATATTAAAATTTCCCTAATTAACACAGAGGTGGAATAAACAGATTAAAGATTTTGAAATGATCAGTAAATAGAGTGAAAAATGTGAAGTTATGATGGATAACCAGCTACCATCACATGAGTTTATAATCATGCGCTTGTACTTATTTCCTAATTTTCTAGATATTATTGGCAGCCTATAGGAAAACTCAGATCTCAGCTCTGAAGTTACCAATAAAATACCTTCCAAGTAGCACAGTATTGCCATTTTCTCTTGTATAAAACAAATTCCTGTTTTCCATCCAATTCAAAACAAAAGCAAACTCCACTGTAATGGATTACATTATTCTGCACACATTTTTTTTTTCCTAGTAGATTTCATAAGAACTGTTGTCATGAAAAATTGCCACCAAAATCTATGTGTATTGTATTAATATGCCTCAAAGTTCAATACCGACACAAACAGTATCATCAGGTGATAAAAACAAAGATGCTGCAAGTGTGACAAGAAAAAAGAGTATTCGAATGTTAAAATCTAATTTAGCAATTTGCAAATTGCCACTCTAAAAGGAGGAATTTAGCATTAATCTTGCTGGAAGTGGCATATTTATCAGGAACTGATTTGCAGCTTTCCAGGCAGTAAGCAATGATATAAATACACTTCTGGGTCCATCAGCACCATGCAAGAGTGAGCTTAAACAGACAGACTCACAGAGGCCCTGGGTGTGTGAAGGATTAAGCACCTGGCTGCCAGAGTTAATTAGTGTGCTCAGAGGATGCACTGATGCTCCTGTTCCAAACCAGCTCCATCACAACTGCCCTGGGGCATCTCCAATTCCTGCTCTCCTGGGCAGTGTATCCCAGCTCCAGGGAAGATTTTCCCTCCTCTCCCATGACCCCCGTGCACGCCAAGCCCAGCCTCTCTGTCAGCACACCTTCCCTCACGGAGGTGCACACAGGGACAGGGATGGGACTGCAAAAATATCCAATATCTTGGGCCTCAGAGAAAATCACTTTGGTTTTGCATTGGAGGCCCTGTGTCGATGCTGGACAGCTCATGTATGTCCACGGGCAGCTGTGTCCAGCCCTGCAGAGCCTGGCCACGGCCAGGGGGCTGACCACACCTTAGAGGTCTCTCAAGCGAGGAGAATCCCACCAGTGGGGTTCTCTCACTCTGTTGGCTTTGATTTCTACATTCTGTGTGGTCTCTTCCCTATCTGAGCATGATACACATTCAGTGGTAAAAGCAGTCCTTGAAACTAAATCTAAATTGTAGCTGATGGAGTAACAAATGGACTCTGACAAGGTTCTGTGCATCCTGCTGGAGCAGATGGATCCTCGCTCACCAAAGCCAAAGCTGGGGGAGACACAGCAATGATATTTAAGCCTAGGACATGCAAACTGGTTGATGCTTTCTCTAAATAGCAAAGGGAAATGCAATGTCACCTTTTTCTTCCAAACTTTGCTTGTTGCACGAAACGAAAGTGAATGAGCAAAAGAAAAGCAAAAAATTCCCATGGGATTCACCTGCTCTACCTGTCATTTCCTTTTGTTCCCTTTCCTTCTGCAATTCCCCCCACACCAGCAACATAACAGAGTCCCCTTCAAAAACTACTATTTCAGTAGTTTATCACAAGCATAAAGTAAAACATGAAGTACTGAAACACAAATAAAAAGAAACTAAATACACCATCTCCTGGGCACCTAGAATAAAACTAGAAAAAACCACTTTTTCTTAACATTCAAATATTGTGAAATTAAATAATTGGAAAGGGAGAGGTGGGACTAATCCAACTCTGTTTTAAAGCTTCTCATACTGTGAAATACCATATTATTCTATAGGCAGCATTCACCATCAGCTAAACTGACCCACTGAACCCTGGTGTAAGTGTCAGATGGCAGAATTTTGTTTCAAGTACTCTTGAAAAAGTACTCAGGGTTGACTTTTATGACATTCAACTACTAAGCATGTAAATCTTTATTTATTATTTCTTAGGCTTTCAAATCTCACTGGATTAAAGAACACATTACATGACTTGGTCAGAATTTTTTTAGCTCTGTGTTTTAATCAGATTATGGCTATGGAGACCTAGTGTTTCAGGATATTTCCCCAGCAAAGAAGGTGTATTTCCACCACTTTCAGAATGAAGTCACTCTTTTTGCTGTGAACCTATGCAGTGTTTTTTGCCTCAGTATAAGAGCTCTTTCCACATTATTTGGCATCACACTTTCCCAGTAATTTATAGCAGTCCTGAATTATTTCTCAGTTTCAGAGCTGGGGAACAAACAGCCACAAAACCGTAAAATTTAGGTACCTATGCCTATTTAAAAATCCCAGCAGGCACCTAAATGGACTTTCAGGACTCTAAATGCAATTAAAATTCTGACTTTAGGTAACAGGGTCAAAATTACAAAGGAAGCCTGAGACTCAAAAGACAGTTTTCTGCCACTGGAAGAAAAGCTGCTGCTCACCGGTGCTTGGACCTGCAGTTTGAACTGTCTGAAAGCTTCAGGAGACATTGAGATCCTGCAATCTGTCAAGTTTTAGTGAACTAAATCTGTAAATAATCACAAGGGACAAAATTCAAAATTTCTTTCTCTGTGCTGTGCTGGGCAAGGGTAAAAGAGTTGCCTGTTGGGCACAATATTTCAGCAGTAAACTGCAGAGGAAAGGAGCTGTGAGTCAATGATAACCTCCCATTCCAAGCACATAAAGCTTTTCAACTTCAAAAGGCACTAATGAGTAAAAATCAGTTTCTGCCCATCCCTGTACTATTGCCTTCAAGTAGAATTTATTCTATTTGAAGTTTGTTTGTTTTTTTTTAATGTATTTGTATTCTTAATTTATTCCCAGTCATCATGAAAGCTTTTGGAGACATGTAAGATCCACCCCCCCAAAACATCATTCAGTGGCTGTCATTAATTTCCCATTTCACAACAGCTTGCACAGAGGAGAAGCAGTATTTTCCAACCCGTGGTGTACAAAACTCCAGGACCCCAGAAGTCCTGCAACTGTTTCTTGGTGGCTCGTGAAATGGAACTGAGAGAGGTGCAAGTCTGTTGTCAGCTGGTTTAAAGCCACTGCACAATTCATTGTTCAAAGGTCTGCATTTGCACTGGAAAATATTTAGGTGTCCACAGCCCTAAAAACGTTGAAAAGAGACTGCAATAGTTGGTTTGTTGGCACAAGCTCTCCTCCCGCTGGAAGATTTGCTACATACATTGAGGCACCAGCTTGGGAGATTGTGGATATTTTCTGCTGAATGGGGCCCTTGGAGAGGAAATATTTGATTTACTGCAGAGTTCTCATTTCCCTGAATTGCAAATAAAGTGTAATTTGATTAAATGTAAATGAATCCTACAATACTTTTGGTGGCTTGTCTGAAACAATTGATTGTAATGGGCATCCATCATTTGGCTTGATTTTAATTCAGGGACAAAAAAGGCAAAATGAGAAAACTAAAGCAAGTGCCACTAACATTCTAGAGCTGGAGCAGTCGAGATTCCTGGCGTTGGACTGTCATTCCCATTGTTCTCAGAGTAGAGGGGAAACGCAAAAGCAAAAGCAGAAGAATAATGGGAAACACATACATAGAAATAGATCTAGAGAAAAATTAAGCTTTTTCACAACGAGTTCTGTTAAATCAGCTTAAGGAGCACAATTTGTTAAATTTATTTTAACATCAATATTCTAAAACGAATGAGTAAGGAAGATGAATACTGCCCTGTGTTTCTCAGTTAGGAGAAAAGCTTTGTTTTTATAGATCACCCAAGTCCTTTTTCACCAAGATAATTGCCAAGTGCATAATACCAACTTCAGCAGTTCTTGTGGTTTGAAATAATAAGAGAAGTGAAATTACTGATACATACAGGCTTGATAAACTTTTGGTGTCACTTTCTTCAAATGTGGAACTGCTCCAACCACAGAGATAATAATAGATGACCAGATTGTAACTGCTTTATTGCTTCTTTTTCCCCATAAATTTTAATTTTGGAAAGTTAAGTGAAAAATGTGGTTTCAATTTCCTACAAATTGCACACAATTGGGTTTTAACAAGAAAATAGAAAGAGATGGTACGTTCTTTGGAGTGAATTAGGGAGAGGAGTTTGTTTCTTTGTCTTTCAGCATCATCAGAATAACAAAGTAAAAAAGGCAAAAAAAGACAACTGCAGGGGGAAAAAAAAGGCAGCTGTACAATGCACTAAGAAAAGCACGGAGTAATTCTTTATCTAAATAAGCTCTGAGCAATTTAACAAGATAATACCTGCTCTAGCCCCTCTGTTTTACCAGACTGGAGCTTAGAAGAACTCAGGCTGCAGACACGTGTTACAGGAAAGCCTCTAAGAAGCAAACACCGCGGACATAAAATCCTGCTCCCTCAGAAGGCACCAGCAACTGCCCGAGTGCTCTGCAAAGCAGCCCTGCTCAGACCATATTAAAAAGGCCTGGATAAATACTTACATGGAACTAACAAAACAAGAGCAGCAATGAAAGCCAAGAGAAGACAGGGATAATATTGATTTTGCCCAAGAGGTGCGCGGGGCTCAAATCCGTGCGTGGCTTTACCCTCAGTACCCACAACTACAACTACATTACACATATCAGGATCTTAAATCATATTAAAGGTGACCCTGACTTCCTTCAGCAGCAACGGTCCAAGAGAGGTTTTTGAGATGGAGGATGCTCTGGAGTAGGAAAAGGCAGCACCAAGCAAATGTTGAGATGAGATCCTGCCAGTGCTGCCAGCAGAGAAGGGAGTGGGCTCAGCTCAGGATGAACAGGGAGATGACCCAAGCCCAACCAAACATATTGGTCAGCACAGCTACGAAATGGGGTGGTGGAGATTAAAATACAAGATGGAAAATCCACTAAATGCTTGGAGTCAGGCAGTCAAGACTTAATTAATGTAAGGACTGAAGGTTCTGTGGATCTTAGAATAACCCCATGAAAATGTGCAATGGTTGACAATCACATTCCTACTTTAATTAAGCACCCGAGTAACCTAAAGAGTTTCCTTGACTTCCAAGTTGTTTGGATGCTTCTGTGTAAGGATACTCTTGAATCTTAAAGGATATAAATTGATTTGCATCTTTTTAAACAAAAAATACAGTGAAAATTAGGTAGTAATGTATGTAAATATGAAGCTTTTATCAGTTTTCCTTAAAATGTTTAAAAATATGCAAACCTTATGGGAAAAAAGGTACGAAATAAACAAAAGAGACACATTTTTAATGAATTTTAGTGCAGAAGGAATTTTCATTATGAGAGTCAATGTGAAAAAATTAATTTCCCTAAGAAAAAAAAATCTGGCACCATAAGTAGCACTTCAGGGGAAAAAAAACCAGCTTTCATAAAAATTCAAATTATCAAATTTGCAAAATCTAAAGGGACAAAAGTTATCAGGGAATTTCTGTAGAAATTTGAGAAAATATCTTTGATGAATTTCATGCAGCTTTAGACTTTATTACAAATCCCTAGGAATTTTTTTTTTTTTCTGTAAGAAAACTTCCATTGGCCAATAACTGTAAACCTCAAACTGTTTTCTAAGATCATGTATGTGAACTGATGAAACAGCTGAACTGCTCTGCTGACGCCCCATGCCATGGTTGTTCCCTGTGTTAGATCTAACACACATTTTCTGTCTGTATTATGGCTGGAATCACCAATGGCAGAAATACCCCACAGGCATTAAAAAGATGCTTTAAGGCACAGCCCCAACACCTTAAGTCACTAGAGAATAATTCTTCCAGTGAATGGAAAGGCCTGGTCCTTCCAGAGGCAACGGCATGATCTCAGATTGCAACAGTCCCTTCCTGACTGGAGATGGAAAGAGTGCAAGAGAAGAGGGTTTCCTTCACCCCACGTGTCCCCGCAGAGTCAGAACACACACCTCAGTCATTTATCATCATGCCAGCTCAGCCTGCCAGCCTGACAAGGATTTTTCCCCTGGGGCTTCTAAACTAGAAACGTTATTTAGGTTACGAAAACAATTGCACGTTTTCTGCTTCCTGAGCCAGCGTAGACCTGCGAGCATGCAAATGAAAGGACCTGAAACCTGCCAGGGCTGCAGCCACAGCACATCTCTCAGCCCTCCTCGGCCAGGGAAAGCACACAGGGATGGAAGGAGAACTTGGGAGAGACACCACGGCCACTGCAACCTCTGCTGCTTCGCTATTGACGGTTCAACTCGTACTGCAGGGCCCTGCAGTTTACAGAAAGCAATTTCCTTTGGCCTCTGCATCAGCCATAGATTATTTTCTTCCTTTTATTTTTCCTCCCTTCCCCCCATTCCTTGAGCAGAAGAGTCTGCTTCACTCTGCCCCCCTTGCTATATGGATTAAAGGGGGGAAAAAGGACGAACCTTGCGAGCCCAGCAGCGCTGAGGATCCAGAGCAAATCCTCCAGTGTTGGCTGAAACTTGTAGGAGGCCTGGCATGTTCAGAACTTGCTCATCTGGTCTGGCTCCTATTTCTAGATAATGTTCATGGGATGCAGTAAGTTTGCAGCACATACAGAGCAGCTTCCTCACAGAGCAGGACGCACCTTTGCCTTCGCAAGCGTGAAAACGTTGCCCTCTTACAGCACTTCAGTGGTTTTTTTAACCTCACACGATTTCTTCTTAATTATTTCTATTTTTTTACATAGGTAAATCTTATCTGTGCTCATTATCAAACTCTCACTGCTAAATTATTTATGCCAAAACAATCAAGTGTGGTACCTCTGCAGATGTCAGCAGATAAACAGAAATGCAATGTTGCATGATGGAGTTTAATGCTGTGGAAATGTCGGGGCACTTGTTTTAAAATTCCACTGACCTTTGCTGTCCTATTTTCAACTTTTGCTTATTGCCACAGTAGAGAAACACTGCAATGAGGTCGGGAATTTTTATACGAGGCCCCTGAAAGTCAATATTTGAGGGAAGCATGTTTCCTCAATGACACCATTGCTGATTATGTGCTATCAAGAGGCAGCACAGAGGAACCATTTATACAGACCTTGGGCAACATGAGACACAGCAAAGAGCAAAACAAGCAGAGCCACGCTCCAGGGTTGCCTGAAGAGGAGCACGGGAGCACAACGTCTGCATGTTGTTCCAGGGGGCTACTGTGACATTAAGATATTACAGGTTTGTGGTTATTTGCGGGGTTCCTCTCTTTCCCTGCTGGCAGCCCAGGCTCTGTGGGACCTGTGTAACAAGGCAATAGTGTCTGGGAAATAATGAGCAGGGGAATGCAGTGCTGTTCTTTCATTGCAGTGTTCGGTGCGATGTTGCACACTAAAGCACCGGATCAATACTTCCAGCAGCAACCCGCTCAATACACCTGAATTATTGCTTCATTTTTCTTCTTATTATAGATGAGTTGTGTTATTATTTTCCCCAAATCGATATTTTACAACCTTTTTTATCCGTTTCTCCATAAATTTTGTGATTACTTTAAACTGGGAATTCCGGTACACTAAATAAGATGCAGTATCTGAGAGGTAGTGAATGTTCCAACACGATTTTTTACTCCAGACACTGCTTAAAGGCAGATCCTAATCAATAGCTAAGTAGGAAAATTTTTACGTAAGAAAGTTGGAAGCAGCACCACGCTTACAAAATGAAAATCCAGATTCCTAGAAAATACTGGCTGCAAAAGAAGACTATTTCAGAAATATGAGGAAGGAGAGGCCTGATGGGCACTTTGAGTGGGAAATTTAATTCCAAACAAATATGCTTTTTACTTCCCCTCAGCTAAAGGGCGACCATAATTCACTGAAATTGTTTCTTACAAAGCAGATAATCCTGTGCACCTTAGAGTGATTTAATTAGCTTCCGTAGCTGTCTCCTGCTAAGTGTTTAAAGCATCTGCAAATCAAATCATGTTAACTCATCTGCTGCACCACTTTCTTTGTTCTGTGCATAGGACCTTCCTAATAGCATTAATAGAAGCATGAGTTTCCCTGGAGAGGGGAGTAGCAAAGTGAGTTAATTACATAGTTATTGTAAAATTGTGTACATTATTCCACAGAACACGCTGGGCAAGTATTAAGTTGCTACACAGAAAATAATGACAATTTGGGGTGATCCCAAAGACCGAAACGGTACAGTTTGAAAGGAAAATGCAGATTCCCACCGAAGCTGGAGGAATTCTGCCAAATTCCTGCACGCAGTCTGCCTGGCCTGCCTGCTCATGGGCTGCAGTGCAGGATCCTGGCTCTTCCCTATGCTTCAGCTGCAATTTCTATCCTCACATTTACTGCAGGATTACAAGATCGAGCAGTAGGAGGTACAGTAATCTCCACTCAATGTTTTATAACACTTTAAAAATGTTAAAAGGAAAAATGAAAAAATCCCTGGGATTTTCTGCTATAAATTGTACAGTTTTCTGCTGATATCCATTTGGTCTAATTAGGCATCACAGACCCCTCAAGGAGCAAGTCCAGCAGTTTCTTTGGATCTGGGCATCAGTACTACAGTGGGGCAAATAATTCACAACAAACTATTCCCAGGCAGTAACCCTCCAAAGAGATGTTTTTATCCAATCATTCTGTTAAATTAAAGTATTTGTCAAATAGTTTTTCTGACTAACCTTATCCTTGTAGATAGATAATTACAGAGTGGATTGTTACAAATGTTTTATTTAAATTCTCCATTTATAGCGTATGTTCAGCAAGGGCATCCCCTCACCTGTGTCTTTGCTGGTTTTAAGTCTTATTTCTTAACAACCAACAGTGAGTTTTACTTCCTTTTATCCAGGCAAAGACATACACACCATGGAAAATTCACTTTCCATAGCACACTCCGAGATTTTCTCAGGAGGGATTGTTTCAGCAAACTCACATGTTCAAACATTCACAGGGAGCAAAACACTACAGGGAAACTGAAGGAAATTCATTGCCAAAAAACAAATGAATATTCATGGTCCACAGAAATACCCTTATTTCCCAGCTCTAATCAGCATGAACATCTGTGAAAAAAAGTCTAATGGGGGAAATTGGAAAGGGGAGGGGGGTCATTTCCATCCTTTCCCTTAGGCCCCAATTTAAAGGAGGTTCATCTGTCTTTTCAACAGAACTTGCAAGAGATGCAAGGGTGAACAGTTTTGGTGAAGAAAGGATGTGCAGACTTGGCCTTGTCTTCGGGAGATTTGAACTAAATTCTTCATCCTAGAACAAAAGATACCCAGTGCAGGTTCCTGTTCCTGGCCAGCCAGACCTGTGCACTGCCCAGAGAGCTCCTCTATCAATAACAGCCCCTGAGCTGACAGAAACACCCAGGGAAAATCCAATCTCAGGCAAAGAGGTGAGGCATGTCTCAGTCTCATCCTTTTAAACAACTGACATCCACAGCTTAATGCAAGATTTAAGGGAACAAAAAGTACCTCAAAATTAAAAACCTGTGGAAAAATATATTGTTGTTTTTCAGTATGATGGCCACCTGAAGACCTGGTTTTTGGAACAGCAATGTGATGACTATTTCTAGGAGCTGTGCACAACATGCATGTGAACTTCTGGGAGAATTCTTTTTGGAGCGGTGAAAACAGTCAGAGACCTACATTTGGAAAAAATATTTCCCTAGTAGAAGTGACCTTTAAACATGAATTCATGGTTACTTCTGGCAGCAAAATCTTGCCTTTCATTTTTACAAGTATAAGCTTGCTGCTGGGACTGCCTGAGCACACAAACTACGTATTTTTATTTGACGAGTTGTAGTCTTCTATGGAAAGTATCCCACTGAAAGCTGGGAACTGGGTATAAGTTAGGAGAAAAAAAGCAAAACAAAAGAAAGAGGGGACAAGGAGTAGATGTATTTCAGAAATCATCAGGAATTGCAATATTTGGGGTAATAGTAACTTTCCTACACAGTGCCTGGCATGTGGGGCACTGAGGGTGAAATGCTCCTCATCCAGCTTCAGCCAAACAAGTGCTTATTTGAGAAGTTGTTCAGAGCCCATGTGCAGGCAGAGGACAGAGAGAAGTTTCCTGATGATTCCCCCACATCTTAAATGACATCTAAGACAGTCCAGGGGATATCAGGCCCAGAGCTCCAAAGGGTTCACTACACTTTTGTAAGGTATAAAAGGGCTTCATCATGTCGAAAAGGGATAAAACCCACCCTGAAGATGCTGCAGTAGTAAAATGGACATCAAATTTCACAATTATTCAGAGGTATCCCAGTTTTGCTCTGTAATTTTCACAGATTTAAAATGGGGAGTTTGGCACCAATTTCTGTTTTAACAAATACATATTTTTACTAGATGGCTGTTACAACATCTTAAATGCCATGTGCATTTTGTGTCCCATGGGGTCTTAAAAAAATACCATATTTAGTTGTCTGTGTGGTGTTTCTCTCTGTGGTTTTTTTGGTTGGGTTGTTTTAGGTTTGTGTATGTGTGTGATTTGGTTGGTTTTTATTAACTCTCTGTCTGCTGGGTGGGGGTTTTCCTCTTTTTAACCACCAATGCTGACACCTGGTGATATCCAACAGCAGTTTGAGTCCACAACTCTTCAAGCACAGAGGTTAACCACAATTTATGGCAACAGGAAAAAGAAGAGAAATCATGTTTGGGAAGGAAGGGAGAGGACAGAATTTAGAGAAGACACTGAGAGATGAAATAACAGTAGGTATGGCCACGCAAATACCTTGGGGCAAACTGTGCAAAGCTGCAGCTCTTCAAGGGCAGCTGTCCAAATCCAGGCCCTTTATTGCAATATCAGCTGGAGGGCTCACACTTCTCTCCCCTGGGTGTAAACTGCCATGAACTCCCTGGTCCTTGGCAGTCTAAGTTTGGTGTGGAATGGAAGAAGCTCATGCAAAATATCTGCAAAAGCACAGCCTAATTTACCTCATGCTAACTTGTTGGTGTTCTGATATATCAAATAATTTCTGCCCTACCTTGTGGAATAAAACATCTGCATATGCTCGGCAGGATTAAGTCATGATGGTTTTATATTTCTTAATTAACTGCTCACAACAGAACAGGGGCAAGATCCAATGGCAAAACTCCTCTCAGTGAAGGTTATACAGTTATAAACAGACTTCAAACAATTGGGCTAGAGGTTTGTTTTTTTTAATTAAAAAAAAAAGCGGCAGTATTAACATCACAATGTTTTCCCTTAGCAACAGCAGCAGCTGGGTGCTGACAGTGACCTGCCAGGAGGTCGTGAGGAAGCTTGTTGAGATTGCTGAAACTTTTTTGCAGATTGAATCTTCGAGGAAATTCTGCTTTCTCTAAGACATTAGCCAGCCATTATCATGAAATGAATGTGGCCCACTGCCACATGTCTCACATCATTTAAAACACCGTGGTTACAACTCCTTTCCGAGTTAGCTCCTGTGGTGACACCAGCACACCAACCCTGCAGCCTACAGGGCACATGTGCACTGCAAAGTTTCATACCAAAGTACTCAAAATAACTTTAAATAAAGTAAGGATGGACACTGTAACCCTGTGCCAGGAGGCAACTCTGCAGAGTTTTGGGCCAGCCTGAGAAGCTGCCAGGATTGAGTTCTGTCATACTGTGATTAAACTGTTTCCAGCATCTCTATCCAGTCACCAGGCAGAGCACAGCACTTATGCACTTGATATCTTCATAACTAAGCAGAAGAGTCTGTGTGAGTTCTTGCAAGATAGCAGAAAAGTACAAAGAACTTCACACTCCATGCAATAAATTGCTCTTGCATCTACTGAGATGAAAGGCTACAAGTACAAGATTTTCCTTTTATCTATATATTAACAAAAAAAGCCTGAATCTGTAGACATGGGCTATATTGAGGCACATCTTCTCTGCAGTCACTGCTGTCAGAAGCTCTCACCAGGCTAGATAAGCACTACTGGCTGTGTAGAGATGCTGGTACAAGCACAAGGAACGAGGCTGCCCAAGTCCTGCCTCCGGGGAATGACGCTGCACATCCCAGAGCTGGGCACTTGTGAAACAAAATGCCTCAGCAAAACGAGCCCTCACTAACAAGCACCTCAAAGGATTCAGCACATCTTAAGGAGACTATTTGGCAGGCAGTGCTGTGTGAGAACGTGCCTCAGGCAGCTGTGCACTAAATTCAGGTCCTGACTCCCTCTCCAGAGCCAGCGTGCCGCGGGCACCTCTGAGAGCCTGGCCACAGCTTGGCCACTCCTCAACCACAGCAAACCCTGCTCACCATTCCAGCAGAAAGCAAAGCACGCTGCACCCCACAAGAAGAGCAGGAAGGATGAGTTAGGGACATACATTCCCATGAGGAGGCCAGAATTCCCAGTCATTAAACACGTCAGTGGCAACAAGTAGTTAAGGATTCTGCTTTCTGGACCAGCAAAGAGACAGTGCCTTGTCCCTCTTCTCAGGGCACAGCATCACAATGCATTAAGGTGATCAGTGCAGCCTCTGCTGCCACTCTAAACTGCCCATTTCTGTGGTGTTTGTCTGTCCTGGATACCCACACATTAAGAAACAAGACAGTGAAGCCCCCTGTTAAAACAAAGTACGATGCAGACTTTTTAGAAATTCATCTCAGCTCCCTGTTTTATTGGCCATTTATTTAAAAAGAGGGAATAATATCTCATCAAGTGACATGAGCTAAAAGGAGAATAAAAAAAGATTAACAATTTCAGTCTGGAATAAGAGTTTTGAAGCAAGGGTATGAAAATTTAAAGGTATTGGGGTGGGGATAAAGAAAAGAATTTACAAGGCTTATTTTGTGAATCCAGAGGGTTAATTTATCATGAAGTCTGGAACTTGAAAAGCAAAAAAATGGTTTTTTGGCTCTGAAGGTCAGATAACAATGTTATATCACATTCAATGGGTTAAGGTTCCAAGGGTCTACAGGGTTGCATGACAATTGCAGGAATCCTTATAAAGTCTATTTTATACCTTTATTGTTAATAGCTTTCTAATCCTTTACCACAAATTTATAGTTCAGAAATGGCAACACATCTTAAAGATTAAAGGTATGTGACAAACAGTTCATGTCCTTTAATAATCAAATCACATAGTTTAGACTGGGGGCTTATCAGGCTTTTTCCTACTCCATGGTTTCATAGGTAGAAAATACTTTATATCCCTATTACATGAATGATGAATGGGACCATTGGTTATGGGCTGTTATTTGCTTGGCTGTAGTCAATATGTTTTCTTTGGACAGGGACTTCAGTGATTTATTTCTCTTTTGGCCTTATCACTTATTAACTCAGGGCAGACAGAAACAGCCAGGGTTGTGAATAAGGACTAGTGCCCATTTAGACTTCTAATATCAGAGAAAATATTCTTTTTAATGATCCAGCTACCCTTTGCTGCGTAGAGTCTGATTGCACTTCCCTCTAACTAGAAAATAAAGGTCATATTTCTTGGAAAGTGTGTACATAAAATATGCAAAATAATATGTTTCCTTCACAGCCAGCTTTATTCTGACAGTTGCTGTAATTGCTTTCATTTTGAAGCTGTCCTACAGGTTCCCTCACACTTTTTGTGATTGTTTTTTGTGGTTTGTTAGGTGCTACCAGTGTTTAAGAAATACTGAAGATATAAAGGTTCTCTGTTCCTATTAGCATAGAATAGGAATTTTCCAGTTTACCTCCACCATCTGCTCCCTGCAATCAATTAGAATTCCTTGCAGCTTCCTCTCCTGACTTTCTGCAAACCAAGTCAACCACCCTAATATTCTTAATATTCCACCCTGATAACTGTCCATATTTCACTCCAATGGGCATGTCCTTACAAGCTTCAAAACAAATATTGTGGTAACAACATTAACCCCCCAAACCACTACCAAAATGATAAAAACTGAAATTATTTCATCTAGAAAACCTTGTTCCAAAACAATTGCAGCCTTTTTTTTTTTTTTTTCCCCTAAAAGTTTCCAGGCAGGGCAGGTGACTGACTCAGTTAATGGACTGGAACACACCAAGGGCCAGGTTCAAGCTTAAACTCAGAGATTTCCTGAGAGCAGCTTTTCTCCTCAAGGGCAGGAAACACCCAGATCACATCACTGCTGGGGGGGCTTGGAGGGAGAGCCTGCACCAATCCCACCCTTGTTTTCCCTGCAGTTTCCTGGGCCCAGCAGTGGTGCCATGAGTTCTTCAGTGACTGTGGCAAACACCTCTGGAGTCCTCTTGGCAAGATCCACCTGGGAAGGAACATTTGGCACACTGAGATAAAGGGGGAACCCAGAGAAATCTGCGTTAGGATATTTTTTAAATAGTTGTTCTAAGGATTTTCTTTTTTGCTTGTTTCCAGAGACATTAATTAAACTCCCCAGTAATAGTTTACATTTACAAAGGTTTGATTTCATTCATCCTTAACTTGATTGTGCTCTAGAGTAAGGATTCACCATCTCTCCTCCACAGAGCCTCTCTGAGATCAAGAACAGATTTTCTATGGAGCATCCAAAGCACATCCAAACCTGCAGTCCTGGGCTCTTCTGCTTTTAAGAACAAACAGCTCTAATTTTAAACTTTATATATTTCTCTGTATTGAAGGATTTTTTTCTGTTCTTCTGCAACACTTTGTGGCTATTTAACTTCAAGACATCGGATGCTTTTTTGTTCTGCCACTGCTATTAATATTTACTAGTGAAAGGCAGATAAAAACTGCTGTTAAAAACAAATAGCATTCATTTGCTAGCTACCAGATCTCATAGCTGGTCACTCTTCTGGAGAAGTGATGTGCTCCATATTTCATTTCAGCTTAATGATCCTCATATCTTTGAGGGTGAAGAATTTTATAAACACATCAGGATAAAACCTGAGACAGCATCAGAGATGCTGGATTTTTTTTCTTTTATTTTTATTGTTCTGTTGATGGTGGCCTTCTCTCCTGATTTATACTAATCAGTTATTTAAGTGCTCATGATTTAATAATAAACACACATGAATGAGGCATTGTAAAACTAATGAGGTTGTGGATTACTGATTTTGAGAATAACTGCCACTAGGTTTTAACATTTCTCAGGAACCAACAGCCACACAGCTATAGCCAAGGTTAGATGGTGTAAGGGTCAAACTCCAGTCTACAGGGATCAAGAAAGGCTCCAGTGGGGCTACAGGAGCCTCTTGACAGCCAGTCTGTCTCTTATCACCTCTTCTTTTCCTTCCTTTCTTTTTAAAATTTTCTTTTCTTTAGTCTACAAACTCCAGAACTCTCCATTCCAAAAACTGATTGTTTCATTGATTATGTATCCTTTGAACTTTGCATAGGTGTTGGTGCTTTCTTGAGAAAATTTTCCTAGCAAAGGAAATGGCTGAAGTTTACCAGGTTAGAAACTTAAGGGACTCAAGATCAGCTTTTAAGTGTTTCCAATTCTGATCAGATCTCTGTACACGACTCCAACCTTTGCTTCCAGGACCACAGACTGAGGTTTTAGATGGTGACAGGCAGTTTTTGGTCTCTTACTCTTGAAGGTATTTGACTTTAAAAAAATGAAAAGAAAAAGGTTCTCGGAAGACAACTAATCCTGTACTCCTGTAAATAAAATCACCTAAAATTAAAAATCTGAAAATGAAGTCACCTAAAAGAGACTTTTGGAAACGCTACCCAAGTCATCTGTGATCTGCAAGGCTCTTCCTGTTTGTACACAGACTCATATATTTTTCAGAAGATTTTTCCACATGAGGCTATTTCTTCTTTGTAGCAAACAGGGGAGTGAAAAGCTCCCTGAGAAGCCCTGTGACATTTCAGAGACAGACGCAGTTTCCCAGAAATTCTGTGAGTATCCTGACCTTCACAGCACCAGGATTTCCCCATCTCTCCACACACAGTGGCCCAACAGCATAATACAAATGCTGGCCAGCCCTGGCAGTGCCCACTCTGTCCTACTCAGCCTTTGTCACAGTTATCCTGGAGGGTCAGAGCTCAGCACCCGGGTTATTCCCAGCGCACACCCAGCCCTGTGTGCCTATGCTCACCCTCCATCCAGCCATTCCCATCAGCAGCACTTCTGGAGACACTTCCCATCCCACAGCTTGTGAAAAACCCCAAATGGCCTGTGGGGGACTTGCCTGTTCCTCTTGGTGCCCTCTCAGCACACAAAGGGTTCAGCCCACAGCCTCTCTGCAAGCCTAATGCAAATTAAAATGGTCCCTAAACTCCAGCCTGTATCCAACCAGACAACCCATTTCCAAAAGGAGGAGCAGTATTTGGGGTACTTCTCGGCCAAGAATCTGAATTAACCCGTGTTGCACACAACCTCAGTGACCCAGCTCTGTACTTCTGGCTCCTACGAAGTCTTTTGCTCTGACTTGGGAACAAAAGCACAAAATCTTAAACTGAGCAGGTGGTAGAAGAAGCAGCATAATGCATTTTTATGGACCCTCCATATGTCCTTTCCAAAATACAGTGAGATAAATTCTCATCTCACTCACAGTCGTGCAGCCCCACTCAAATCTTGCCGTTTAGTACCACTGCAAAAGTCATCTGTGAAATTCATGTTGTCCTCGATGCATCCATTTTTTCAAATTAAAACAAATTAAAACAAAATCCCAACGGCCTGTCTGGATATCACAAATTTGCACCAGTTCTCATCTCTTATTTAAGTAAACCATATACGCCCTGAGTCACCTTGCCAAACTACCCATGGATTTGTATCTCTAATCTCTTCCTTTACCTCAGTTTCTCCAGACCTAGAATAATGCTTCTGACACATACCTGACTCCCAAGCTGTGACACAAAGCTTAATTCATTCAGTGCTCTCCAGTGCCAGAAGAGACCTAGAGATGAAGGGTGCCACAGCTTACCTGGGTATTTCTGTGTGCAGTATGGACTTTTAACATTATTCCAAAATGAACACGCATTCAAGGTGCGTTCAGACTTCTGTTTTTCTACTAACGTTCTCTCAGGAATGTCAAAGCTTAAAATCTAAGGAATAATTGCTCTCTAAGTGCATGCTAATGGCTCGCTTTGCAGATGGAAAATAAAAAACCGATGTTTTCTTGCAAGCACGGGGTTGACACTGGTTTATTTCTTTCAGAAATACTCACAAAAGCCAGGATTTCTCTATATATATGTTACCTTGATTCCTAGATGGCACATGGACTACTTAGAGATCATGTTACTAAGTTATTTGCAGTTAAAGAGGAAAAAAAGGCTAAAATTAATGGGTCACTGGGTATTTTCTTCTGAGAACTTAACTACTTAACAGTAAGAAAAAAACAGTTTACAGCCAGGTGGCTTGAGGGGATATTTTGTTGAACACTGATTAAAAATAATTTCTTCTAAATGAGACCTGACCACAAAATGGGACCATTAACGAGCAGGGACATTCTCACCAGAAAGGAAACTACGCTTGATCAATTCCTGCACCGCCCACAAACCCCAGGTCTTGTTCTCTCTCTCTCACACACTCTCTTTTGCTTTTTCCTCCCTCCTTTTTCTGCTCTCCCCTTTTCTTGTTCTTAATAGCAGGGTAAATAAGCAGCAAGTGATGCTGAAATGTTTTCGGCCAAAAACAGAGGCCAAACTCCTCTGAGAAAACATTTGGCCTCTGTGGTTTTGTAATATGTTCCAGAACACTGAGTTCACTGAAGAACATTGTGAAAAACTCCCATCGGCTGGAGTGATGCTGGGGAATGTTACTGTATCCCAACTTCCAATTGGTCCATTTCCTGCAGGCCTTGTTAAAAAAAAAAAAAAAAAAGGGGAAAAAAAATAGTGCTATGTGGGAGTTAAAACAAGTTCTCATGGGAAAAATGAATGGCAAGAAATTCTAGCTTTAAAAGAAACAGCTAATCTGCTAGTTTGATTGTTCTTCAAAACTTACAATGAACCAATAATCCTAATTAAAACCACTTGGCCTAGTTCTCTAAAGCATCATAGCTTTTTCTATGCTTCGTTTGTACACACCATAGACTATTAGTTTTTTTCTAGTGCTCACTAACAAAGTGCTGACTTTGTTGGGATGGCTGAGCTAATTTCGTGAACTCAGTGTGAAACCTTAGCTAAACAAAATTGTGGTAATTTTCCTTAATTTGTAAAAGTGATTGGAGTGCAAACAAAATTTTCCTCTTGGGTCAATCCTATAATTTTCAATTAACTAAAACTAATCGGCAGGCGTGTACTGAACCTGCATTTTGTTTAAAGGGCTGGAAGGCACTTCTGAAGGTCAG
Organism: Oreocharis arfaki; assembly: GCA_013398015.1. NCBI lineage: Eukaryota > Metazoa > Chordata > Aves > Passeriformes > Paramythiidae > Oreocharis > Oreocharis arfaki. The sequence continues at coordinate 217,354 of VZRR01010232.1, read as the reverse complement.
GATGTATTAATTGTTTTTATTTTAGTTTCATTTAGTCCCTTTTAAAAAGCTACATTTAAGTTCAGGCTGGCTCTAAAAGGAAAATGCAAATTGTGTGAGGTAGGATTTCAGTCACAACAGCTTTTCTGTATCTACTGTAACTCTGTAAGTAACTGAGTGAGTGAGAGAATTGTCCATGGACTGGATCACCTTTGATTTTACCATTTTTATCATTATTGTTTTGTATTTCATAACTTCCATTTATTCAATGAAAAATACTGTGTTTTAAGCACCAACCTGAAAATGCATACATGGAAACACTCGCCCTACTGGGACACTTTATTTCCACATTCAGCCATCTGCTTCTGGGCACACAAGCTAAACTGCTGCCCTCCTTTTTACTGGAAAAGCTAATTAATGATGATCTGAAAAGCAACCCCAAAATGGGTTCAAGCCATTTTTACATTTAAAGAAGTCATCAAAAATTTCTTTGCTAAGTTAAGGAGAGCAGGTTTCCCCCTTTTTTTTCCCTTCCACATGCACACCTGCCACTTCACCAGCCCCAGGGGCAGCCACCCCAACGGGGTGACAACAAGCACGACAGCACAACTTCCTGCAAGAAAGAAAGGAGGGAAAGGATTCATCTCCAGCAGCCCAAAGCCCTGGGCAGCACACTCCCGTGATGGCTCACACCATCAATTTGCACCAGCCATCAATCTGACCTTTGCTTTTCCTTTTGTTCCAACACATTCAAACTCTAAATAACTTTTCTGATACGGTGTGTTGTTGTCCAATATATGGATTTCCCACACGTTTCTGAAGTCATAACGCTCACAAATAAACACACAGAGCCTCCACAAGCGCCTGCTGATCAGCCAGAAGGGCAATATGTGAACATTATAAGAGCCAGTGTAAAGAAACCCAGTGCATAATCCCAAGTGGGGGAGAGGGTATTTGAAAAAGACAAGGAACCTTTATAAGGCACCTTTGTTCAACTTCCTCAGCGCTAACAAAACTCAAATAAGAGCTTTCCTGCCCCGCTGGAGAGCAGAATTCTCTCCTCTGCCCCAAGTCCCTGTGCATACATTGAGAGCTGGAGCAATGTATGTGCCCAGTGGAATTCAGAATGCCTTAGTCACCAGTATTTATGATATATCTTAAAGTTCCAGGGGCAATCAAGGATGAGGAAATGAATTGCACTGGGTTGTGCTGAGCCACAGTTCAGGCAAACAGGTCCAGCATAGTCCTGTCTGTAGATGTGAACAAGTGCATTAAAAGCACATCAAAACCAGGGCAAAGCTGTTAATTCCTGCAGCACACACACCTTCTGAGGAATCAATGACACACATCCTCTTTAAAATGTTAGGCTGCTACTTGATTTATTTCCCGGGCCATTCTTACAACTACTGAGAGTGGTTTGACACTGACAGCACCTGCAATGTCCCAGTGTGGATTTTTTGCTAGTAATTCCTGAGGCTCAAATCACTCAACTTAGCGGTCTCCAGCGTGGGAGACCACCTGCAAGTCGCTGTGTCTGCACCACTGGCTGGGCTGAGAGCTACTGGAGCTCCCTGGAAGTCAGAGACAAGTGAGTCGTGGTGAGATGGGCTGGCAAACAGGCTGCTGCTTTGAACCCTTGCAACACTTGCTGGACAGCATGACATGGAGATGTTTAGCAGGACCCTTCTCAAGGGAGCTTTGTGTGTCTGGCTCCTTGTGCTTGCACTCTTCCTCTGTTTAAGTACTGCAGTATCTGTTTCCCTCCTTCCTCACCCCTCCTGGGTAAAGGGATGTCCCACTGCCAGGACAAACAACCAAACAAGAATCCCACACTGATGTTTTCAGATTCATCCCTACAGTCACCCAGTTCTGACTCCGACCTCAAACTGGTGCCTTCAGGGACATCCTCAGCCAAAATAATAAGATACAGCACAGCTTTTAATGACGAAAGCAGAAGCCTTAACAAGTGTGATATATCGCCTGCCCTATTTCCCCCCCTTACATCTAAAGCACCCATACCTGTGTAAATGAATCTTCCAGGCGTTCCCTTGCAAAACTGCTTAGACTTGTAGGACAATGTGACTTCTACAACCCCTGGGATATGTCGGGGAGGCGTCTGTACACGGATGGCATGCGGAGTAATCAGCTAGAGAAAACATTGGGAAGGGAGAAGAAAGAGAAAAAAAAGCACTGTTAGATGCTGAACACTTCTTTAATAACACTTTCCTCTCAGATCACAGTAAACAAGCTTTGAAACATGTAATTAACCTGTCAATGTTTGAATACAATCTTGATGTAACCCACACAAAAGCCAGTGACTACAATATTTACAAGCATTCTCGTAACAACATTATTCCTGTTTTCATACATGGCAGGCACTTGCTTCCCAGTAAAAGCATCAGCCCTGATTTAATGCAGTAACTCCAGCTTACAGCAGCAGGACTCCCACGTTTGCTTGGATGAATTCTGGAGTCATGAGAGTGTCCAACACAACAGATCCATAAATGACACGTGGTTGCACGTGTGAACATGGCACAGCACAAGCCCAGGGTTTTAAATACTCCAGTCTCCACCTGATATCTGTACACTGGAAAAGCACCATGTGCTCCTGCTTTAATTTTCTTTTCATTTTGTGGAGGTGTAACTGTGGAAATGCAAAGCTTGGCTTCTAAAGGTTGCTGGATCTTACCTTGAAAACTATGAGAGCACTCAAAAAAGATGTAGCAAATAAAACCACCTAACCATCACTTCCAGTCTGCCTTCACTGTAATGACTGACACATGTCTGAGAGGGCTTCTTCAGGTGTGAATTTACACAGAAAAAAGCAGATAAACTTAACTTTCTTTTTATCTGGGCTGGGGATTCTGATCCTCTTGGCACAAAGGTTGGGGCGGGTCAGTGCTGCACTTTCCAGGCTCTAGACCATTTTTGCTCTTTCAGGATTCTGGACTGGATTTAAAATGTGGTCCCTGAAATTATTAGCAGAGCCATCTAGGAGTTCACTAATTCATAGCAGATTATCTCAAATCTCTGCTGCTCTCAGAAACCACAGCATTGTCCTCCCCATCACCAAAATGTCCTCTTCTCACTCGTGCTCCCTTAGAAAAAACAGTAAAAAGAGGTCCATAGAAAAGGTGATGTGACTGTGTCCAACAACCAAGACACAGCTCTGGCACATGGATAATCCTTCTCTGGCTGTGGCACATTAACACACCTCTAGAGAGGCAAATAAAACCAAGACCATAACCTGGCTTGACAGTGACCAAAGCATGAGCACCCCATGCAGTCAACTGCTCTACGCTCTTGGTTGAATCATGTCCTGGATTAAGGAATAAATTTCAATAGGTTTGGGTTTTTTTTAATAAAAAGCTTATTTTATTCTCATTTTTACTAGGAACCAAATGTTTCAGCATTGCAGTAAGGTCCTACAAAAAACCCCAGACTTTTATCCAGTTCTTTGTTTAGGGCACAGGACTAAAAAAGAGCACAGAAGGAGAGTAATATCTGTCTGAGAGCCATCTGTGCTACAGAGGGAAATGGCACACACAGTAGGGAGCTCTCCATATTTAAAATAAGAAAATTAATATTAAATCAAGTTGAATGTTAAAACCAAAACTACCAGCATCAACTGCTCCAAAAGCTATTCGGATCCACAGAAGTCAGAAGCCACATGTCATTTTAGAAATTATCATGTAGGGGTTGATGTCTTCCTCTTTGGAAGCTCCAAAAGTATGTTTTCAGGCTCTGCTTTGGCATCATGTGGTGTGGAACCTTACTTACTTTTAAAAGAAACCTGCCTTTTTTTCCTAAACTGCTCACTCTATCAACTGAGGAAAAAAAATTAACAGAAGTAAAACAAAAACCAAAACCAAACCCCAAACTTCCAAGGAATGCTTTTACTTAAAATGAGCTGTCTTACAGTTGAGCTGACCAAAGCCTAAAAGTCCAGGCCAATTCTCTCCACGCCCTCAAGAGCCAGCAGAGGCAGAGGGCAGTGCTAAGCAGCAATTGATTTCTAGTGCTTCACACACCTCTCACCTTGGGATGAGCCACTCTCTGGAAGCTTTGACCCTTCCCCACTGAACCATCACGACAAGTTTAGACTATTTGCTTGACTGTAGGCAGCCAAACACAACTGAGATAAATCCCATCCTCAAGTGGTTCTGGTTAACTGGGTGAACTGGCAAGATGAGAAAAAATTTATGACATTTTTGGGAGAAAATACTTGTAAACACAGCCAAGGATTTTAGTAGGAAAGGTTAACATGCTCATCTTACTACATCAGCATGAGCCTTGCATCCCTCACCCCCATTCTGACATGAGCTGTACAGGCAGCTTCTGGTTGGATCTTCGAATTTCCCAGCATTTACTGGTCTGTCACCACTTTAATGTTCTTTAAACATAATTTGTGACATTTTCCAATACTCATCTTCCCTGGTTCCCAAGAAATGTCTGACCTATTTATGGTCCATTGTTACAGAGAGCTGGGGAGAGTTAAGCAAGTTTCCTGGTTTGTTCTCCACAAACAGTTTGGTTTTCCTTTGTGCTCTGAAGTAAATAAGTTTAACTGTGTTTAAAACCACAAATATACAATAATGTCGCCCACACATTCCCAAAGGGTGAACATTATGTCTGAAGTCCTACGGTTTAGGACACTCAGGATGTATTTTATTCCTCTCTTCCCTACAACTAAAGCTTGGGAGGTATACCAGGGGAATCCATGTGCCTTTTCCTATTTCTCCATCACATCTGTCATTGACCACTGGCAGGGATTGAGTGCTGAGCCAGAGGGGCCTTTGTTCAGGGTCAGCCTGCAAGTCTCCTGCACACAGAGGGAACTGCCCAGCTTGGTTACACACCAGGAGCTCCCCATTGCTGTCATATCAGGAGATTGGCTCTAAGGGACGATGTTCCCTCGCACATCGAAACCTCCCAGCTTTGGTCTCAAATTCTGGTTCCACAGCGCTGCCAGGATCTGCACTATGAACTGGGACCAGTTCTCCAAGTTGTCCTGACTCTGGTTTGCAATCCAAGTGACCCAAGTGGTGCTGCACATGTCTGGGCATTCCAAGCTCACCCACAGCAAAAGCAGATCTGCCCCTGCCTTCCATAACTCCAGGATTATGGGATGCTTTCCTGTCTACACTGTCAGCCTATGGCCTGACGTTGGGAACCCACTCCACCTTTCCCTGGGTGTTCTCTCCTTTCACACTAACATAGCCTTTTCCTTCTTCAAGGCACAATCTGCCTCATATTCACACGCAAAGCATGTGGAAAAGGTGAGCATTTACCATCCAGGGAGAGCCAAAGTGAGGACATCACTTCTGGATGCCTCTGAGCCCCAACCACTGGAGACTGGTAAAGTGCTCTGGGGAAGCATCACAACACGACCACTCTGTTGTTTTTAAGCACCTGTCCTTGCCCAGTGACAAACACAAGACACTGAGGGAGATGAGCTCCCTGTGTGAGCCAGCAAGGCCAGTTGTGCATCCTCACCTCAGCTGGGAACTCTTGGTGGATGAACAGGCAATCAAAACAACCATAGCAACAACATGTCAAGAACCAAGAATTCCTAAATATGAGTTAAGTACCTTTCTGAATACATTTTTAAAATGTAAATCTTGAGCAACCATTAACCTGTGATTTGGATGTGAACCCACCAGCCAAAATCCCAGATCCGTCTTCTTCCTCCATTCCAGCATTTAGCAAACTGAGAAATGGATCTGGACATAAAATTAGTAGCTGGACCTTTCTCCCAAGAGATTTTCAAGTGAATTGGCCAGAGGCTTAGCAACTGCATTTGCTGTTTGGTATAAATTCTTACACGTCAGCTGGGACATGCAATGGGTTGCACTAAAACCTGAGTGAGGGATCTTCAGAATGGTGGGTGGTGCCTGGCCTTCAAAATCCAAAACACATTTGGGCTGAGTGTGTACAACAAGCCTCTCTCTGTGGTTTGCTAATATATTCTAGGCATTCTTGTGTGATACAGCATCATTTCACACTTTTCAGAGTGCCAGGTTACTTTCTTTTTTTAAAAGTGACATTTTGTAAGGAGATGTCATTAATCTGAGTCACTAGTTTATTTTTGCATGCTTGAGCTCTGGTTTGTGGTTAGGGAAATGGTGACAATCAGTCATAAATTTGACTTTGACTCTCTGTGAAGAGGACCATTAGAACAGGAATGAAGAAAAATCCCACCAACTGAAGGTAATGACAGCTTTCAGTGAGAACAGAACCCTTAAGGTATCTATATTTTGAAAAACGACCAATGACTTTGCATGCCTCAGTTCTGGGCATCCAGATGCTGCTTAATAAGCCTTGGTTTGCAAAAAGAGGGTGCCTACTCATTTTTTAAAAATGAGTCAGAGCTCCAAAATAAGCAGTCAAAAACAGAGACTTCCAAAATCAATAACAAACATAAAAAGCAAAATAAAAAACTGTGTCACAGAATTTGATTCAGCAGCAGTAAAAAAAAAATACAAAAAAACAAACCAAAAAAACAACAAACCACCAAACCAAAAAATCATCCTCTGTTTTCGTGCTGTACAAAGGTAAAAAAAAAAAAAAAAGAAAAGAAAAAAAGGAAAAAGATGCTTCAGTGCTTCATCTTTTCTTAATAGAAAAGAAAAAGAAGCTGTTTCCAGCTGACTCTGTACAGCTGCAGGAATGTTCTTGGCAGGAAAACGTTTGAAGAAACAGTTCATTTTAAGCAAATATTGTGGAATATTTATAAGAAACTAATTTTGTCTTCACAATCATGCATTTGCCCTGAAAGTCGACTCTCAGAGTCTCAGCACCCCAACAGGAGAGAGAAACAACCGAGGGCTCTTATCAGCAGCGCCGGTTTGGAATATTCGCGACCACGCAGGGACCCAGAACCTGGGTGAAACCCCACAAATTCCAGCTCTGTGTGTGTGTGTGCGCTGCACAAACAGGCAGCAGAGCCTGTCTGGCACACAGAATGTTTGCTGGGAGTTGTCTGAGCACATCCAGCATGTGCACACGATAGACCAGAGCTGTTTGTTTGTTGGTTACGAAAGTCCCTTGGAAAAAAAAGAAAAAGGCTTTAGACGGCCCATTCTGCTGTATTCTAAAAATACCAAGGGCTTTTAGAGTCATTTTTATAAAGTAATATGGGAGGTAAGGATTAATTGAACCTACTGGCTTAGGGTATCTGCATTTCTGCACAAAATTAATGTGACAAATTAAGTTTTTATTTAGTTCTTCCTGGCTGAGAAAGGTTGCAATTATGTTAGAGTGTTTACAGCTAAAATATATGTTTAAATAATAAATACGTGTTTCAGAAACCATTTTAAACCTCCTTTTTTTAACACAGCCAACTCCATTTCAAGCATATAAATATTTCAATTACAAAACTTGAATACATGTAAAATAAATTAAAAATATATTATTTACATTTCAAATTATTTATAACATGCTTTTTGACAGCAACAAGTTCACTCTTAAAAGGAACTTTTTTGTGTGTGTGTGTGTGTGTGTTTTAACTTTACTTCTGAACTGGGGTACGATTTATATTTCAAATATCCATGCAGCTCAGGTATTTACATGGATTTTGCTACAATAAAGTCTGAGTAATATAGGACCTTTACGATAATTATCTTCACAGCACTGCTCCAAAGAAGGTGACTAATCTTATTACTGTTTTAGAGAAAGGGAATTGAACTTTAAGTAGATTATATGATTTGCCCAAGGTCCCATGCAAAGTCTGTTCAAAATGATGCTTAATTTCAATATTAGACTTCATCCCCCAAACCACTTGCAATTATAGCTGAAACTGAAGCTCGAAAAATCCACATGAAAATGCTCTGCGAGACTCACTCTTTTTCTTTAGTCTCTGCCTATCTGGTTTTGTTTGGGATTTTCTGCAGCCCAGTTAAAATCATGTTTTCTTTGGATCCATGAAACAACAGGATGGACTTTAAAATTTGCCCTGAATTCTATGACTAAATAACCTGGCCAAGTTTGCTCCTAACTGGGCCTTACTGGTAACTCAGGATGAGCCTGCTCCAGTTTTGAAATGGACTCAAATTCAGAGGATTGATGGTTCAATTTTATACTCTATTAAAGTAAAACAAAAATATTCTTCTTGGGTACTGAAAATGCCCTAGACATTTTTAGAAAAGGGAAGGCAAATGAAAGAACTTATTTTGTACTTCATAGGTGGGCTTGTATGTGTAATTTGAATTATTTATAGACCACTATTATTTAGGGATCACTCAGACAGCTCATGCATTTCTGCACTTGTTTACCATGTTTGTCTGCTTCTTTCAGAAAGAATGTTCTTTTCTCCTATATGCTTTTTGACTGCTCTCATAGGTTATGAAATGAGAAGCAATTCTGTAAGGGATAGACAGCGAAAGAGTTTTCCTCAACACCAGCCTGCAGCCCATTGCAGCACTCCCAGCAGCAGACTGGCTTCGGTCTGGACCCCCTCTAACATTATTAATTTCATGACAAGACCTTGCAACCATCAGCAACAATGTTTTGACCAGCACTCAGTCTCCTGAGATTAGAAATTGACAATTAATGGCTTCCAATAATAAATAGAATCAAGATTTATAATGAAAGATCCAATTCTGCAGCACCAAAATCAGAGCACTTTCCTCCCAGCCCCTACACCTTTCCCTGTTAAACGTCTGCAGCCATAATGGCTTCAATACCAACACACAAAATGCTTCCACTGGGCCCAGGGGGCACTTTCATGATCACATAAGGGCTTCGGAATAGGGCTCATTTACTATCTCTCCTTTTCTGGAATGCCCTTTCATCCACACTTGTCCTCAAGTGGAAGGATGAGAGAGAGAGAAAGAGAACAGTGAAGGACATTAGAGAATACTCTTCACATGGAAAAAATGCTGCCATATGTGCCATGGAATACTGATTGTGCTGGATATAAATGAAGCTATAGTGTCGATTTAATATTTACAGGATATAAGGTAAAGCATCGGAAGATCCTCTCACCATTGGGAAGCGTTGCACAGATATTTCAGGGAGGCTGGGGTATTTTTCAGTATTAAAATAATGAAAATAATAATCTCTTATTAAACCTCCAAAATGCTTTTGGAAGACAAGTACAAAATATAAAGCCTTCCTTGGAGCTGCTTCCCTGTGCCAGTGGGGAGCTCTGCCATGGCTTCTACAAACCTGGCCATGGCCGTGGGGGCGATGCTGCCTGGGTTTTAACTTCCCACAGGTTTTTGGGGAATATCAGGCTCCACGATTAATTATGTGCTGGGAAAAGACAGGATTTAAGGAGCTGGGAGGAATAACAACAGCAAAAAAAATGGATAAGAAACAAGGAAAGGGTTCCTGTGAAACTACAGGGGCCCCTGCTAGGTATGAGGAGTCCACTGTGGATACAACACGGTGCATTTGGTTGCTGCTATAAAAATGATACCTACACCAAGTATCCAGACTTTAGGGATATGCTGCTCAGAAGTGCTGGATTTCTGCAACCTCCACCTCATTGAGCTGCAGCTCCCAGCAGCCAGTGTCCCTGGAAAGCGGGATCACCTAAACGTTGGTTTGCTGTGGGCCCTTAGCTACTGTAGTGCTAAACGCAGAATTATTCACACAGGCATTTATCCTCCCCTTTGCTTGGAATAAAACCCACTGAGCTAAATTCTGAGCAAGCGAGAGGAGATGCAAATCCCCCCGGCTGTAATGGATTCCTGCCACAGGTAAATTTGACTAATTATTTTCATAAAAACTGAGTGAGGCGAGGATTCGTGTCTCGACATTTGTTGCTGATTTAGCATGTGGCACAGAGAAAGGACAGGCTGGCTACAAGGAGACAAAGCTATTAGACATTAGCGTTCAGACAACACCTACCTCACTCCAAACCAGCATGGTGCCGAATATGACCTGTAACCCATCAAAGAAATTGTCTCCTATGATGATGACAGTGGCACCTCCTGTAGTCCATCCTTCACTTGGACTGATGGCTTTGATACATGGTGTAGCTGCTTTTCAACACACATGAAAAAGAGAAGTATTCTGCTGTTAGAACTGGATTTTAATGATAGAAGACGTGAGAAAAATAAAATAAAAGGAGCTTTCATTTCCCCCCTTACTAACACAAAGATTTCAGCAATCACGTTCTTTCTAGTACATATGCACGACCTCAAACTCTATATTTGGAAGCATTTTTTTCCTCAATTTATTTCTGTTTGGTTTTATTAACTGCATTGAAAAAATAATTTATTTTTTAATCCTACATGAATAAAAAAAACACAGCATGATGGGCAGAGACCAATTGGAAATCAGGACACATCCTTTTTTTTTCAATTGTATATGAAATGTGCAAGACCTGAGTTAATAAAACAATCTCCAGTAAGCTTGCTTTATTATCCATCAGAACCCAAACTCACCAAGGAAACTCCCATAAATATTATGGAAAATATTGGCAAAATAAAAAAGGGTGTAACCCTCAGCATTTCTTTAACTATTCTGCAATCGGATCCAGGTTGTTCAGTATTAAACCATCCTGCTCTGATTAATGCTTTGGCTACTGCAAAAAAAAACCAACACCCCACAACCAAAACCCACAGCTGCCATCCAGTCATTCCAGTTGTATTGCATCCACAGGATAAACCAGATGTGCGTGCAACACATTTTGCCATATCCATGGAGTCTCCCGGCCACTTTCTTGGCATTATATCTACTCTGAGCCTCTGAGAGGATGTTGAAAACTCAAGTGCTGCTCAAATCTTGGACTAAGAGCTTCTGGTTTAAGACTACAGAAGTAGAAGCAGCTCAAATATTGGCGGGCTGGGGCAGCATAAACATTCACATATTGATTCTCCTCCGCTGCAGCACCTCGGAGTTTAACTGTGCTGAAGCAACAGAAATAATGTTACTGTAAAAATAACCTGAATTAGGCAAAAAGCCCTGGGTAACTCTCTGTTGTGGAGTCTCAGGGTGGTCACACAGGTTGATGGAAAGTAGCAACTTCACCCAAAACGCCATCAACTTTTCCTTGCTAATACAGCATCACTTGAGAACATGGCATTAGTTAACATTAGACATCTTAATAAAGAAGGTACCTCAACAATTTCATGAAAAACAGGTTCAAGGAGCAGCATAACTCCACCAGCCAACCTCAGTGTCAGAAAGAACAATTCTTTCCTGTAGATATGAACCCAGAGGGAAGAGGCTGCACTGCAAACACTGTCAGGGCTGCCACTGCCCACTTTTAGGGTTGCTGCCATTTAGCTGTGAATTGCTCCTTGATGGAAAGGCTGATTAAGTTGTTAATTTGGTTTGTAACTTTGAGTATTTGATGATGTACTCAAGGAAGAGCGCTCAGGCACTTCCTCAGGTAAAGATTTACTAGGAAGACAGGGATAATAAAGCCACCCATGTGTTAGCACTATCCAGGATAACACCCTTGCCCTCACGAGTTACTCAATGTGGCAATGTAGCGAGCTACTTAATGAGGCACAGCCCCTGTCCTAAATTCTGCTAATTGTAAAGACAGAAAATTAATTCATTCACAGAAGCCTAATTCAAAATGCTTCAGACACAAAGTGCTAAAGAGACCTCGTGCATCTTTATGATTCCTTAGTGAAGTTCTGGTTGGTTGGAGTTAATTGCAAGAGCCAGTGTGGCTGCTGGGAAGCTCCTTCCCCCCAGCCGCTGGGCAGGGGGGGTGGGTGGGGAGCTGGGAAGCAGGAGGGAGCTGGAAAGGGAGCAGTTGAGTCACCCTCAGCAGCGTTTCTGTGACCACTGCCCCAGGCTCACGCCACTGCTGGTGGCAGGCACGGATGGGGAGCAAACAGACCCCGGCCATACCTACGAAAGGTTGCAAGTGTCAGGCACAAACTTTTCCACTACTTAAGCTGATGGGGATGCCAGCTCCAGGGAAAAACACAAACAGGCAGAAAAAAAGATCATTACCCTACTCCAAGCTTGGCAGAGCACAGCCATTAACTTTTACATGAGCTAACAAAAGAAACATCCTGACATTACCGTCACGAAAACGTAGCGCTCACACAGAAGTAACTTCAATATGTTTAATTTGGATTCAAGTTACTTGCATAAAACTGTGCATAAAAACCACTGCGATGTCCAAAAGCAAATGCTTTCCCTTCAGCCAAGCTCACAGCAACAGATTTACAGTGAAAGCAGCTTTTCAAAATGCCATCTAGCCCTTTCACAGAATTGAACGTTTTCGTAAATAAAAATTAAAATCACTTCCAAATTACACCCTTTCCAGTATTCCCAGTTGATTGTGGACACAAACCCCGCACAATAAAACCCAGAGATAATCAGTTTCCCATGTGTCAGAGAATGAGCTACTTTTCTTAAAGACTACAAGCAACATTTTTTCCCTAAATACCAGTGAATAAAAACTATTTGAGACCATAAGCCATTAACAGAAAACATATGCAGGCTTTACTGAAAGGGTTGACAAGCACTGGAAGAGGCTGCCCAGGGAAGTGGTTGAGTCACCATCCCTGGAGGTATTTAAAAGCCATGTAGATGTGGCACTTGGGGACATGGTTTAGTGGTGGGCTTGGCAGTGCTGGCTTTAGAGTTGAACTCAATCCTAGAGGTTTTTTCCAACATAAATGATTCTACAATTGAAAATTATAGACTCAAGAAATCTTTAAAATGAATGCAAGATACTGTTGAGCAGTTACAGGACCCCACAGAAAAATTCTTGCTGTTTATGTTGTGATGTTCCCTGTGGTCCCTACGTGACACTCAGAGGTTCAAGGTGCTGCCCTGTCTGTGCTGCCTCACGTATTTGATTCTGATATTTTACAAATGTATTTACTTCACATCAAACACGTGCCAAGTCCCATCCATGGCAGCCAGGGGGACTGAGGCAGACACTCAGGGCTCTGTGCTGAACTGGAGCTGTGAGCTCTTCACTGGGACACTCTCACCTGCAAAGTCACTGAGAGCAATAGCATGTGTCATTCTATTTAAATATGTAGAAATTGTGCTGAATCAGTGCCTCATCAAAACTGCTGGCAATAGCCCAGGACATCTCCTCTGAGGATAAAAAGCCAGGACTTGGTAGTTTAATAAGCAGGGCAGGATGGTGCCCTTTGCAGGCACAGCCTGGGATGGAGTGAGAGCACTGTGCATTCCCAAAAGATTTCAGGGCATCATTTTCCTGTGTCACAAAAGAACAGAGGGACTCCCCAGCTTTCCCCATGCAGCTTCTTTTATTTTAAAGTGCAAGTGTCTGTAAAGATTGGAAGGGCTGCAGGAGGTGCTGCCCAGCCAGGGAAGTGGCCCTGAAGGGCTGCATCCCAAGGAAGACGTGCTGAGGGAGGCATCCAGACTGCTACCTGTTTTTGAGGGCACAAAACATGTTTATACAATGACATATTTGCAACAACCAGGGTCATTCAGGACGCTGGTCTGTCTAAAACTTTGCCCTTCCCAAGCCCTTTGCTTGGAGCACCACGGAGGTTGGAATTGGGGCCCGCTTGCAGCATCACCACAGGTAACACTGGGAGGGGGCAAGGCAATGACCTCAGCTCTATTTATGCCCCTGGTACAAATGTCTGGCCAGCTCAGGCCCCCAGCTCTTCATACTTCTGCTCTTAATCACTTGGCAACTTTCAAAGCACTGTCTGGAAGGTGTTTACTTCTGTGCAACCCTAGGAAAACAGAGCTAGGCAGAATAATCTTTTCACTGGAGGCCTTGATTTTTCTACATTTTGTTTTAGTCAGAAGACAAACTAAAATACAGAACTTTTTTTTTTCTTCCAGAATGCAAAGTTCCAGAATGTCTATCTGGAAATGACTGTAGCACTTTTCAATACCTCCAAGAAAAGCAAAATGTTTTGTTTCAAAATATTATCACTTCTCATGCCCTTCTGTAACCCCAAAGCATCATTTCTAAAATGGTGTTTTTAAAACAAATTTTTAAAAAAATTACATAAAATTTAGCTTTTTCTGTAGAAAAAGAGTTCTTAGTCAAAATCTGAAGTTTCTCTAATAACAAAATATAGTGAAGGACTTTAGACCAGTCCTAATCAAGGCAGTGAAATGTACATGACTGATAACATGAACAGACTTTAAGTCCAGGGAAGAATTATAACAAAAGAAAGAATAATTGCTCATTCCTACATATATGAACATTTCTGTTGTAGTTGTTGTTGAATGAACAGCTGGAAGCCAACTAAAAGAAGCAAAAGAGTTTGGTAGCCAGCTATCAGACAGGATTATCAGACCCTTTGGTGTGAGCGTGTCACACTCATTGTGTTTTTTCAGAACAGCTGGGCTGAGGGAAAACCAAACATCCCCCTCCAGCTGCAGCAAGACCCTGCAGCTCCTCGCTGAAGGTGATGTGGCCACATCCTCCACCTGCTGAAATGGCCTAAAGGTTATGAGCCTTAATGAGCTGCTCTCCTTCTTTGCATAATATCAGGGCAAATCAGTGCCCACCTCTGACGCGTCCCTTCGTGCTGCTCCTGCAGTCCAAGCTCACAGACAGAGATGTCAGAGGCAGGCACAGCAATCCCAAACTTATTGAGGCCAATGGGAATTCAAAGCTAAAGTCTCTATCGATAAATGTTAAGTATTTACGAGCAAAAACCTTAATGACTCCGAGGGAAACAATGTTCTCATGAAATCTTCATCTTTTCTCAGAGTACACATCGTTAAAATCTTATCACCTCCCATGCAAAGGATGGCAGGTACCAACTCCAGCACACAGGGAGCAAAATAGGAAAAGTTTCTTGTTGTGTGCTGCATGTGTCGGTGTGTTCCTGTGTTCCCACACCTCCCAGCTACTGATATACAGGGGATTTTTCTTCCCTCAAACTGTGACAATAAAATGATTACCCCGCCACGGTTTAGCATAATGGTTCAGAAATGCTCATGGCATATTGCAGAGTTAAAGTGGAAATTATTAGGTAGCTCTTCTTTGTTATAATAATGATCACTCCACAAATAAAAGCTCTTCTCCCAAAGGTACTGCAAGGCACAAAATGCTAATTCTGAAGATTATGTGTGCGCTTTTATTAAATATTACTCTGCCCTGTCTGTTTGAGGGCTTCACTGCTCTGATTGTTTTATGAGTGCCATGTTAATGTCAGCCCCATCTTGCTAGCAGCAGGCACACATTTTAGCTTTTGTATGAGAGTTGATCAAAGGCCACGTGCTGAGGGAATTGCTGAGAAAACACGGACAAGCGATAAAAATCTAACAGATTAATTGGTTTAAATTTCATTTCAGGGCGTTGAACTTTGGCTCAGGACACAAGTACTACACTACCAGTCAGGGCCTAATTACCACATTTCCAATTTGCCTCTGAACAATGCTTGGCAGGGAGAATAATAACAGTACTAATAATACTAATAACAATAATAATAATAACTAAACAACAGCAATATTGTC
This sequence comes from Oreocharis arfaki, assembly GCA_013398015.1. Lineage (NCBI taxonomy): Eukaryota > Metazoa > Chordata > Aves > Passeriformes > Paramythiidae > Oreocharis > Oreocharis arfaki. The sequence continues at coordinate 201,988 of VZRR01010232.1, read as the reverse complement.
TCCTCTCAGCTTCTTGTACACGTCTAACAACTAACTTTGCGTGCAGGCAATTGCAGTAGGAAATTCCTCTCCCCCACACCACCACCCACCTGCCTCCTGAGCATTTCTACCTGCCTCAAACAGCACCTGATGACAGAAGAAATAACAGACGCCCTCAGGAGCACCTTAATTTACAGAATCAATAACCTACCAACTCCAGCCCCTCACAAACACACACTGGACATTTCATACTCTTAATTAGGGACCTGCATTTCTAAACAGAGATAGCTTTTTATCCTCCAACAGAAATGATCTGTTCCACTGATAGAAAACAGAGGCCGGAGGGAAAAAAAACATATTTACCACAAAGTTTATGGGTGGCCTTGGAATAAGGGTTAATTGAGCTTAGAGGTAAATGTTCACTGAGGTGAATTAGTGGGATGCACAGCTATCAGCAGGGCTCTGGGACTGCTCTTATTTAGCTTCTGAAATGTATTTGCTCTATGATTAATATCCAGTTTGTGCTGGTGACTGTAAGAATGACCTCGCCTGCAGTTTTTATCATGAAGTGTGGTTTCATCCTCTATTATTCCATAGATGAGGCTCTGGCAACAGTTGCTGCATCACAACAGGAGTTTAAGCGATAGGGCACACGCTCTTATTCTTCTTCTCTCTAAGAGTATTGTGACACGCAAGGAGACTTGCATAAAGGCAGTTAAAACTGGGAATTAAGAGGAACAGGGAATTTATGCCTCATCTTAGAGGAAGTACTGAAAATATCTGGAATTTAATTTAATTTTCCCCTTTTTTTTCCCTGGGTAAAACCTAATTCCAGGCTAAATAAATAAATGAGCCACAGATTAACCCACAGTTAATGGGTCTGATCCTGCAACCCGCTAAATGCTTTCACTAAACTACTGATTTTTCAGAATATCAACACAAATCAGTTTTAGGCGCTCAAAACTATGACTAACTGAAGTTGTGGTTCAACAAACCACTCAAGAAAGTGCTTAAAAACCCCGCTGAAGAAGTTGCAGCTTAAGGAATTCATTTTTTTAAGACAGTTGGGCAGTGTCCAGTGAAAAGCTCCCAAGAGCTGGGCAGTGGATACAGAGTGGGGCTTCCCATTTCACAACAGCCTTGGGCCGTGTGTGGCCACAGCCCCCCTGGGCAGGGCAGGACAGGGCTCATCCAGCCTCACACAAGGACGAGCAGCAGCACAGCCAACACAGCAATGCCAGCACCTCGGCCTCAGTACTCAGCACTAATTCTGGGGTTTTTTTCCAATTGGAAAGAATGAGCCAAATATGTTTTGAGGGGTTGAGCTGGGCTGTTTCATTGAGGGGGATTTTGTTTGGGTTTTGGGTGGTTTTGTTTTCCCCTAAATAATATCCTCATTCCTGAGAAGCAGGAATTGTCAGTCTGCTCACTGCTCTGAGCACGCTGAAAGGGTGAACCCTAAAAATTTCTGCCTGCCCAGGCAATGGTGCCACTCCAGCCTGGTGTGGGGGGCATCGCTGGAGCTGCATCCAGCACAAGCAGCTGAAGTTTATGAAACCAGCCTGGATGGGGAAAAGTCCTCAGGACCAGCCCACAGGGTTAGTCATGGACACTTCGGGGAAAGGGGAGCATTAAATCTTCACTCTTGAGCTGAACAATGTGTTTGCTGCTTATCTCGGTGAAGTGATGATCTTCCTGCTTTCCTTTTGCGTATCGAGCCGGCTCTGTCTCCCATTCTCTGCTGACAATGAGCAGCTGCTGTGCAGGAAACAGGGCAGCAGAGGTTTCCCTCTCGAGCAGATAACTCACGCAGCTTTGTGCCACACAGGCACGAGGATGTGATGCCCTGCTCCCCCTGGCCAGCCCTCTCCTCCACGGCACCTCGATATTTGGGGGTTAGCGTATGCAAGCCTTAAAGATTACAGCACCCTGCCAAAAATGGCAACCTCCTCCCGGTCCTTCGTGACATCTGCACTGGGTGAAATCACTGAACCAAAAATACACGCGCCGTGCAAGCCCTCCAGGTTGGGGGGCGGAAGGGAAGGAAAGGGAAGGAAGGTTGCCTTTGTTTCTGTTTTCCAATAGTGAAATTAAAGGTCTTGGCTGTGATTTTCTGCCGAACATTTTGGATGCTCGGTTCCCATTAATGGGAAATGAAAATGTAAATTACCTGGGATAATATTCCACCTACAATCAATACTTAAGCCAGTGTTTCTCTTTTATCCTTGCTGATGCCTCAGCTAGCAAAGTTACATTTCATGAAGTCCTCTCTGTTTCTCTTTCCTTAATGATTTCCAAAGCTCTCAGTTGTTGATCAGTGCCTGAAAAATGACTGCATGGAAAAAGGAGGCAATGCAGAATAATGAGAGACCTGTTACAAAAAAAAAAAAAATCTGCTCTGTATTTTACTTACAACATTTCCATAAAATAATAATTTAGTTATCTCTGTATGATTGCAAGAAATGTATTTTCATTCATTCTCTTAAACCCTTTCACATCACAGAGGAAGTTCGGGGAGGTTCTTTGCTTATTTGGGTTATTCTTTTGTTTTACTTTAGGAGCTACCTCCTACTTTCCAAAAATTAATAAAACAGTCAAGAGTCCTTAGTACCTCCCTGCAAGACTGTAAAACTTGACCTCCAAAGAGAGGTCTGTCATGTTTGTTTGGCAAATAATAAATTCCCCAAAAAAATGCAATGTTGCAAACCCACTTAAAATTATGTTAAATTAAATATATAGATTCAGCCTAAACATTAATATATAAACAATACATATATTATGATTACTGAAAAATATATATGCACTCTCTCCAAATATATCTATTTCAAGGAGCCTAACAACTTCATTATGAATTTTTTTGATGTGCTGCTCTGATTTTTTCATTCCTAGGAAATTTTGGGCTGGCTTTAAGCTGTAATTTTTGCATTCTTTATTTTTTGCCCCTGAATTTCAGGACTTTCATTTGAGTCAGCCGTGAAGAAACTGCTGTGGGTGGCTTTGGCCAAACATTGCTCCCTACCTAAATGAGTGCAGCCTCTCAGCTTCAGCACTCCCTGTGCCCTTGAGCAGCTCAGGTGCACAGGGATGCACACACTCGGTCAGGAGGAACACCAGACATCCAAGAATATTGCACAGGGCCTTTCAAACATTGGCAGCACCTCCAGCTCCACAACTGGGGACACATCTGCTTCAGACCCCACCACCAAAGCAGTGACTGCTCTGCTCCCCCAGGGATGCACAGACATATTTTGACCTACAAATGAGACAAATGCTTTACCATGAGCCCCCAAATTATTGCACCTCTATTCCTTCACTCCTTCCTCCACCCCATGGTGTCACTTGCAAAGGTGCAGGAACAGTGTGTGAAAGACAAAGGCAATAAACACCATGTAGGGGACTGAGGTGTGACACATGGATGGGATTGTTGTATCTGAGTATGGGCTCTAAAAGTTTTGTTAATAACACAGTGAAAAAAACCCTATCTGCCTGTCCCATTTCAGTGGCTCTCCACCATCAACTTCCCTGATGAAGTTATGGAGCCCAGCTAAGTCACTGTGACTATTTTAAAAACAATAGGCATGTCCAGAAAGGTGACTGCATCTGGTTAAGTGCACTCAAGTTTAAAAATAGTTGTACTGATGCAATTTCTGGATGAGGACGGAGGCAACCGTGCAAATGGAAGCCCAAAATGTGTAATATAAATCAGCCCTAAAAGTTTGTCAAAACATCCCTGCATAGTTTGCGTACTCCAAAACATATTTAATTTAACTGACTGGTCCTTCATGATCCAACAAAGAATTCTATATTTGCTAAATGTTAACCCTGTGCTTTATTGCTTTGCTGAACCCCAACCTAACAAAAGGGCAGGTGGGTGCAATTTCCAAATTCCTGGTTTGTTTTACCATCAACAAACCTGTTTCCTTGCTTTAATTTTCCATCAGCATCTTAACAAAAGAGTAAATCCCTCATAATAAATCTCCCCAGAGTCAGAACACACGACCAGATGAAATCCTGTAAGGTGCAAGAGGCTCAGCATCCAGAGCACAACAGGGCTGAGCCTTGATGCTCCAGCATCCACTGGTGCATTATGGCCATGCTGGCAAGGTTTAGTTAGTGACATATAGAAACCATTCTAGATGAAACACAGAGTTCAATCTAAATCTAAATTATCACTGCCAAACTAAATATTAGTATCAATGACGTTTTTATGATATCTTTCACTATCACAAAGAAAAAAACAGAACCCTTCATCCCTCAGATTAACCACCCCTCACTACATTACACAGCGCAACAATCAGAAATTCACCTGAGATGGATACTACAGCAAACAATGAACTTATTTGCTTGATAAAAACAAGATCCAACTAATATTAATTTTTAGCTTTTGTTCTGCTCTTTGTTCAGCAGAACTGAGAAAGTCTGCTCACAACAGAGAGCTCGCAGTAATCGTCTTTCAGAAACAAGAACAACCCGTGCAGAAACACAAAGCAGTTCTGCCAGGGACAGGGAGTGCCTGTAATCCAGTTTCTTCAAGGGAAATTCAAGTACCCTAAGAGTTCTTATTCCTCATCTGATTTCTCTCACAAATCACAGGCTCTCTAATGCAATTTTCTGGAGTCTGAGAATCATAAAGTCAAATATGAACAAGTCTGGTGGAAAATCTGTGACGCTAATCTTGGCCTACGTTGTACTTTTAACAGGCACTGAATTTGTGCACCGGATTATCCAGATGGCCATACAGGAATCATCCTGATAGGATTAAACCTTTGTGCTGAACTCTGCTCCATCTGTTCTGGGAGGTTTGCCTATCGCTGTCAGAATACGAATGCTCAGCCTATGCCCAACACCACGACTGAAAGCACCCATTTACCACACACACACACATGTACATGTGCACACACAGCTCCCTGAGTGCTTGATTAGTAATGTGAGATGAAGTTACCCTGAAGTTTACCACTAAAGAAACATACTGGTTTTATTACTCATTTGAAGAACAAAGTGCGCTACATCTAAATTCAAACAAAAGAGCATTTTTGTTGTTGTTCTGGGACTTGTTCAATTCATTAAACCATAATACTGCCATAAATTTATAGATGAAGGCATGACTAAACATAAAGCAGCAAGGCTCTTCATCTTTGAAATCTATTAGTGCATGAGGATGTATGACACAGTCGCACTTTGAAGATGTCATGGTTAAATATTTCAGATTAAAAAACAGCCAGCAACGAAACACATGCGTGCACACAGCACTGGGAGCTGATCTTTGCAGCTCCATCTAGTCACAGCCCAAGAACAAAAAAGTAGTAATCAGTCCCAGTAAAAGAAAAGCTTATTCCCATTAATGTTTCTTTCTGCTTTTATTATCTATTAATGACAGTCTCCTGCATTCATTGTTGCAGCCTGCCAGATGCAGCAAAGATCCATATTCATCATGTGCAAAAATTGTGCTCGGGCTGTGTCTGTGACAGGTTATGCAGAGCTGCCAACGGAGGGACCAAGGTCCGATGCACGGCCTCGGGTGTCCAGGCCCTGGGCCAAGGGGAAAGGTAGGGAATCCGGCTCTTCTGCAGGAAAAGCATCCCAGTGATCAGAAGGTTTTAACTCAATTTCTGTCCTGGCCAGAAATACATTGTGAACTAATAAATACCTGGGATGGAAAGGGTGGATACGCAAATTAATTATTATTGTTATATTATTATATCATTAATAATAATAGCAATAATAATATTTTATTATTGTTCTTAGATTCAGCAATGCAATGTAATCCTCAGCCCCTGTTTGTGGTGGCAGTGGGACAGCGATGGAGGCGACATAACCTGCACTGCATTTCAAGCAGCAGCCGCGGCTGCGTTGCACAGACTGAGACCCCCTTGTCTCTGCTGTGCTGTGTCTTTCAGACTGTTCCTTCCTCTGTTCTTTGTGCTGCTCCAAGTGCAGGGTCAGGCACCCCCTCCCAGCCATTTAGGCTTTACTTGCAAAAACATAAGCATAAAATTATATTTATAGTTCATAGTATCTGTCCAGCAGTGACACCACATAAAACCAGCACGCTGAAAATCTGTGTGAATACTTTGGACTCGAGCCTACAAATGCTTAGAGAAGTTGTTCTTTCAACGTCTCTGATAAAGTCATGCTAGGGTTTTATTTATTTATTTAGGGCCACATTCAGACCACCTACCTCAGGCATTGCAGCCTGTCAAACGTCAGACTCCAGCTCTGGCTGGGTGAGTCAGCCTGCCTAAATTAGGATCCTCTTTCTGCTATACAATAAGCAGAAATGGGAAGACACCTCTGGAAGCCTGGAGACCCAGAGAGTTCCGTGCTGGCTCAGGAAAGTACCAAGGGATCTCGGAAAGACGATATCATAGGTAGGGAGCAGCCAGAAGCAACCTCATAAAAAATATTTGGCAGCTGATATTGAGCAGGCACCTGACTCTGGGCTCTCCTGCAGGCACCTCTGCTCAGGCTCAGGGCTGAAGGAGGAGGCAGCACTCACCGTCACCTTCGGGGTCGCAATCCCAGGAAAAGAGTAATTTTCCTCAAAGGGCCCCTAATCACAGTAGCTTTACCCTTCAGTGTCTCAGAGAGCCAAACATGGTCAGAAATATTTCTTTCCCCCCCTCTTCTTCTCCTCAAAGAGCCCATGGAGTTGAGCAATGCTCTCACCTGTCCTGCAGGAAAGTGCTGTGACCTCAAACCCAACTCATGAACTAACGCTGCAGCTGGAAAGATGAGCAGTGCTGTGGTCAGGCAGAATTTGCTCTGAGTGCTAGCCTTCCCTCTGGGCATGGATCAGGTAACACCAAACCTATGAATTCCATATGCAAGCCTGCCTTTTCAGGGAACAGCAACACGAGCTGTCTGTTCAGCCTCCAGCAGCAGGGGAGAGATCCAGCACTTCGCTGCCATTCCACAACACAGAAGGGACCTCTGTGGGAAAAGCACTTTGCTTTTTCATGGGATAGATACAGAACCTCTGAGAAAGCTGCTACAAAACCATAATGATATGGTATTGACCAAATATAATTAATTCAGAACTGCCTTACGCTCCCAGTGCTAACAGGCACTTCAACAGTAGTACAGCAAACAGCACACGCGTTCCTGCAGCACTTGGGACCAGATTTTTGGAAGCATCCACCAATCCAGTAGTTCCAGTAAGCAACTAATGGAATTTTCAAAGCACCTGGCAGACAGGCATAGAAATTCTGTACCCAGAGTTTGAAGAATCCCACTAAACACCTACTTGCATTCTTAGGTACCTTGGTGCTTTGAGAGTTTGGCTTCAGGTCCAAAAATTTCCAAAAAGATTGCTTTGGGATACCTACACTCTTGGGTGACCACTTGCCTCACAAAAAATGGATCAGAAGTTCAGAAAAACCTAAACATCCACATCATGAAGAGCAGTATCTTGTTAAGGGTTTCACTGTGGCCATTGTGTCTTGCACACCTAAATGTTTGAAGTACTTTTGAGAATTAAGTTTAAACTGCTGAATTTCACACAAGCTTTTCATATAACTTTATTCTTGATCTTTTTAATAAACTTCCTAAGCCCTTTCTCTTTGCTCAGTGAGGTCATAAACCGGCACTGCTTATATTAAAGTCACTTTCACGCTAAGGATTTGTTTTGTCACAAAGAGAACTATAAATTCGTGGAGTGAAGGTGGAAAGCAGAAAGGACTAATTGTGACACACAAAGCTTTCTGGTTATGCTCAGCAAACAGTTTGGGCTAAGATTTTAAAAACCACTTTATGAAGCTGTACTACTGGCTTTAATGAAAGCACACTTTTTGCAACGCCATACACTCCCAAAAATCTTGTACTCTGGATTTGGGCCAAACACAAAGCCTTTCTTCATTCAAGTATTAATTATTAGTAGCTTATTTTTATTCTTTACTACTAAACATTAATAACTTTCAAATAGCAAACCAGATTAGAATAACCACTCCAAACATCCCACCCTGGTGAGCTCCATTTTCTGCATCAGTATCCTGGTTTATGCTATTAACTAATTTCCTCACTCCTCCTTGGATGTGGAGGAGCTTTGTCAAATACTCATTTTTCTGGGGAAATACTTGGCAGACAGAGACTTGAATGCTCACACCAATCCTCTCTCAGTTCAGTGACAAGATGAGTTCATTATTTGTGAAGTTTTCTAAACTGAATATTCTAAATGACATCTTTGCGGCAAATTTTCACCTAAACAAAACTTTAATCCCGAGACTGTTATCACTGAGATGATTCACAGCTTTGGACATAAGTTTCATGGGAGCAAAGACCTTTCATACCTTTTTTGGGGTATTTAAATACTGGGGTGCTCAACATGAAACATTTGGAATTGTCCAAATACCTGCAAATGGCTGTGAATACCATTCTTTGATAACCATGACATTTTATAACATCCAGATGAATTCTCAAAAAATCACTGATTCTTGGCCTTCAACTTCCAAATCACAATGCACAGAATTATTTCCCTTCATACTCTGCCCAAACCAGCAGGGGAACAGAGTGAAAATCGTATGTTTTTCCAATGTAACACCAATAAAGGTATCCTGTAATGAAAAAGCTAAATCAGAGGAATTTGTTCAGAAATAATATTAAACAAACTACAATAACACAATGTATTGTCATTTCCTGGTGTGCCTATTTTGGAAGGTTGGAAAATCAATGCCTGGCAAAACTTCACTGCCATGGTGCAGTATCTCTCAAACATTTCTCCAATTCTAAAGTCATTCTTCTCCCCTATGATGCCACTGTATTTGTGACACGGTGGCCAGCAAAGCAAATTGAAATGTAACGAATACTCATTATCTAGGAATATTCATTTCCTATTTGAGTGCTGCTGAATGTTCTCCTGGTACCTGTGAATTTTCTGTCAAACAGGGGAGCTAAGCTTGATCTACCTCCATGACTGTATTTCAGTTCCTCTGAGATCTGGAGAGAAATCTCAGACCTTCAGCAAATGGTTGGTCAAGCTCTCCAAGAGTCAACTCTTATGGTGGTTGGAGAATTTCCACCTGAACTTTCCTCCCTTATGGGTCTGCTGTAACAAAACAGGTTTTTTTCTGTGCAAATCTGTATCAAAATTCAGTGGCAGTTTTCTCCTTGTTTTCTTCTTTTTGCAATTTTGGGAGCACAGTTCTGGAAGTTCCTCGGGGAAATTCACAAAATGCTCTCTATCTTCATCCAGGTGCTATTTTTCCATGAATTCATGACATCCTCATAACAATAGAGGGTAAAAACATATCACAGTTAGATATTCTGGGGGAAGGGCTGTTTGGAGGTATTTTATTTATTGATTTATTTGGAAAACATAAAGGGCAGCTGCTCATGGGTAGAAGCTAAAACATCTTACCTTTTTTAAATCAAGGTGTCTCCCACTCCCAATTTTCCTTTCTCAATTAAACATAACCCTAGATCCCTGAGAAGTGACTGTCAAGCAGGAATCCTTTCTAAATGTGGTAATTGGAGTACCCAAACTTGATTTTTCCAGAGGTATTTCCTTGGACATTATGTAACAGCAATCCTTTTATTATCAACTAGAACACCTCAAATGGTATCTCCTAAGTCTCCTGCAGAAGTGTTAGCACATATATGTTACACAGTAATGTTTAAATAATGAAAAAATCCCACAAACTCAAACGTCCAGCTTCATGCAATAGCTACATTCTAATGGCAGAACTGAAATTCTGGAATCTCCTCGCCTAAACCAACCATTAAAAACCCATCTTCATTGTTTAAATCTTGCTTTCATTTAGCCTTAGACTAAAAATAAATTCTGAAAGATCGGAATTGCTGCAGCCAGATATTCCAAGCTTTTGAGTACCTCCCCATAATGGATGATTTATGACCCAGACAAATAGAAACAAAAGATTTTCTGCTTTTCGTTTGGCGTGACTGGCTGTGAGAAGGGCAGCTCCACCTACCCACCCACCCAGTTCTTGTGCAACTCTCAGTAATATCCAAGGAGGAATAAGGGATCTGGGCCTGCAAACAGCGACTCTGCTCTGGTGAAGATTTAAAAAAAAAAAAGACATCAGCAAAATTAAGTGTGGCACAGTTTAGTTAACTCGGTTTCAGTTACCTAAATTGGAGCTGTGCAAATCCTACCTCTGCCATGTTTTGCTGATCTGATGGATCCCAAGATTTCACTCCTGAAAAGACCATTTTGATCACCCAGCCTGACATCCTGCATAGCACCCATCAGAGAACCTCATCCAGCAATTCCCATGCGAGGAATTACTCAAACTTTAGCCTCTCCCTGGCCTGCCATACATTTTTTGGGGAAATGTCACATCCTTACTCAACATTTGTAACCCACAGAGAACCTGCCAAGGTACTGGAAACCTACTTCAGTGCTTCCCAGAGTTAGAATCTTGTTGAGATCATGATGAGTCTTTATCTACCAATTCTCTCAAGTAAAGCATCTTAACTCTCTGGCCATGTTTTGTGTCTTCAGAGGGGCAGATGCTCTAACTCCACCCAAGTCCACATTCTGAACTAATCCAGTCCTGGTGTTCTCACTTGTTTTAGAAGTTCCATCTGATTATGAAAAAAACCCTTCATTTTGAGGGTAACAGCGCACTGGAACAGGCTGTCCAGAGAGGTTGTGGAGTCTCCTTCTCTGGAGATATTCAAAACCTGGCTGGATTGGATTATGTGCAACCTGCTCCAGGTGTACCAGCTTTAGCAGGGGTTGGACTGGATGATCTCCAGAGGTCCCTTCCAGCCCCAACCATTCCCTCATTTCGTGAAACAGAGCAAGTCCACAGGGTAGCGAAAAGGTTAATATTATACACTCAGTGAGGTCAAGCTCCAAGAACACATAACAAGCCATTATGTTAAAAATTGCCTGAATTTATGAGTCACTGCATTTATGAAGGAACCGATATGAAAAAGACAACTTGGCAAAAATAAAGAAAATTATTTCCAGCTTGAAGTTTTGCAATCCTTCAGTATATCAAGGCTCACTTACTGTTATTACTATCCATGTTGTGCAATGTTCTGAAAGTCACATTTTTTTTCCCCTGTGTATGCATAGAGATGTCCAACAACCCAAGGTATTCTTCCCTCATAGAAAATAAATTAGAAAGCAGACATAACTCAGAATAACATACAAGATCCCCTCAAGTAGAGTGGTAGAATCCTAATATTTTTTTTCAATATTTCCCTTCTAAATAATAAATCAAGCCCACTGCATTTCTCTATATGGAATGATATGATGCAGAAAAAACTTGTGTGCTTATATTTTTCATATAATCACAAAAACATTCTTAAGCTCAGCACTAAACTATAACAGGTGCTTCCACCCATGGATGGAACAACTCAAACTTTAAGGTTTCTTTGTTTAAACCCGGCCAGTTTTTTAATTCAGCAGTGCCTAACTTTGATGAACAACCTGAACCTATACCAACTAAGGGTAAAATGTAAAAAGTTTTGCAGATTAACCTGTCTCAACTTGCTAAAATTTATGCTTCAGTCAGTATTCTGTCTTGCAGTGACAATTTCATCAAATAGCACAGAGATAGGCACCACCAGGGAATTCAGCGTTACAATGGTTAAAATGGAGCTGATAGGGGCATCCTCTTCACGACTCAACACATCGCCCAAAATTTAGTGATTAAAGTTGTGCCAAAACCACTTAGAGCACAAGAAGAAGGTCACTAAGTCAGATTTCTGAGTATCTTTCAGGAATCACCCACCACATGCAACTAAATTCACGGTATTCAATGCCTGTGCTCAACAATTCTGTTACAGTCAGACCTGAAATGAGACCTAAGGGCAGTCAGTCTCAAAGCTTTATTTTAAATATTATGCTCTCAAAATTGTTTACAAGGTGAGGGAAAATTTTTCCCTCTTTTAATAATCTAAACAGAAAATACCTAATTCATTAAGAAATCATTTTTGCTTTCAAATCTGAGGACTCAGTGGAAAATCTGTGATTGTGCAGTAACCAAGACCTCTCGGATTGCCCGGGACGGGCAGGATTGGTAAGAAAAGCTCTTTAAATGCCCCGCTGCTGACAAGAGGATCTGCCTGTCATGTCCAGCTGAGGCACAGCCACTGTTACTTTTTATTTCCTGTAGGAGGTTTTGCACCTGCAGACAAACGGTTGGAGCCACCACTGCTGTCATGAGCTAAAACAACATTGCAAAAGCTTGGCTGTCTCAGGTACCACAATAGAGTGATCAAATAATCCAGCCATTCACTATCCTTTCCAGTGTAAGGCAACCACTAGTAATGGTTTTGCTACATAATGACCTATTTTATACCTATATACACATACAGATTTATGTATATTTCATCTTAAAATAATAGCAGGGCATTGCTTTGGAAATCATGGTTATCTCCACTTTCACCTGCAAGCCCTGACATCACTTCTTATCATTTGTGTCTATTTCTACCCTGCATCTTTCATCTGCTGCTGCTGTTGAGCTGACTCAGAACCAAATCGTCAGCAAACCTCACCATCACCTAATTCTTCAACGCTCTCCTACGGAGGAGGAAGGAAAAGAAAAAAGAAATAAAACTGTCCCTTTAAAAACCCAAGCATTTAAGCTGCTTGTCAGTCATCTTCCTGACAAGGCCACTTGAATGTATTCAGGAATATTTGCATAAATGCTTGCAGTGAGTTCACCGTGGCAGCTAGTGCTAATGGTACATAAAGTAATTTAGTCACTTCTCTCAGGCATCCTGTCAGGGTGATAAGCACCCCCTCTTTGCCTTGTTGCATATTAGATCATTAGATAATAAAGTGTTAGAGCATGCAAACTGACAGGGTCTCAGGGACTATCATTTTTCGAGGGCATTGCATTCTGCCAGTGAGGAAAAATAACAGAGACACTGATGCTGCAATCGGCTTTACATTCTTGTAAAGACGTTCAAAAGATTTGGGGAGAAAAAAGAATTTTTACTTTGCAATGATATGAGAGTTTTAACTGGAAACTCTGCAGCAGTGGATTTATTGCTGGTAAACTCAAAAAGAGTTGTTGCAAGCCCTGCCAGAACTCTCCCGTTCCATAAGTTCGTCACTTAAATTTCATTGGAAAGATTTTGCTTTTAAAATTGACACCCTGTGATGAACTACAAGCTGAAATATATCCTACTGGTTGGGGCCTGTTGGCTCTCGACTATACATCTTGCTATATATATATATAATTTGGAAAGGTCAACCACACCAGCTTTCTGGTTTACCATAAATATAAAACCAGTGAGGATCCAACTATTTGTGAATGAAAAAGTGATAATTATTGAAAACCACAGATCACTGTGGCTTACCCTATTTATACCACACAGAGAGGGATGGAATAATAATCGGCCTCTGCCAGCTATTACTTTTAAAAGATAGATATATTTATTTGAAAGCTGAGCTGCTTAACCCCCTGGTTTCAAGGGGGCAGCGTGTGGATACCAAACCATGATCTGGGGTCCTGGTTATATTCAGAGAAAGGAGCTACAAAAAGGAACTTTCACTTTACTGAGCATAAAGTCTGACGAGCAAGATATAAATAGAGGTGTGTTGGATGTCCCAAAAATAATCCAGGCTACCTGCTAATGAGATGGTGAAACCCAAATGTGGAGACACACGGCTCCTGAGTGGCTTGGAAGGTGCAGCTTTCTTTCCAGCTTTTTGGCACACCAAAGTGTCTTTTAGGTGTCACATAAACTGCAACTCCGTATTTCAGGGCAGCAAACATGAGTTTGTAAGGAAAAATAAGCTGGACATTGTCTAAGTAAACTCAACAACCAGCACACCTTGCTGCATCCTGTTTCCCCTTTCCCCAGCCCCTCACAGTCAGGCATTCATCTCTATTGCCATCAGATATTTCTGTTAAGAAGTTAAATATCTGGAAAAGTCCACATAGATACATTTGGTCAAGAGTATATTTTAGTTAGATCCAGATTTTTAAACCCTATGATGAGCAGTTGCTCACCAGAGCAATGAACCAGAGACAAACCATGACTATGTTCACTTCCCATCTCCCTGCTTATGGCTCAGGTCAATCTGTCCTTCCCCCGAGGGAGGCAGAAAGCTGGGAAAAGGAGAGGCAAACAAACTGCCTCTGGTATTTTCCAAAACGAAAATTCCAAAAACTGAAGGAAAAAAATATATTTTGTGACTCGAACTGAAAGCAAAAATTAATTTCAGTGGAGGAAACTGTCATCTGTTCCAATGGGTGTTGTCCAAAATGCAATAGCATTAAGCCTTTTCCTTTCTTTTTATTTATTTAGTTAAGTATTTTAGATATCTAATAACATCACAACAACAGTTACTGGATTTTTTTTTTTTCCTTTTTCTTGGACTCACATGTGCAGAGAATTCCTGGAGAGCAGGATTGGAGGATTTAGGTTAAAAAGAAAGGCTCCACCAAGCCTTTGGGAAGAGAGCAATTTTGTAGTGTGAAGGTTGCTATTCAAAAGTAGGAATTTACTAGCAGTTGCTTTATGAGGTTGCTTGAGAGGTGCCTGAGAAAGTAGATTAGAAAAATCACCTTTCCCACAAAATGTACACATGGAGATACTTTGCAGATGTTGACTTTTAATACCAGCACAGTAACTCAGGTGTGTGCAGCTACGTAAGCAGAGAGTTATCTTTTTTTTTGTTGCTTTTTGCCAACAGAATCCCTCAGGTTGTAGGAGTGGGAATGACAGCTGTGGTAAAATGAGACACCACCATGCATGAGAATAAGGGCATTTATGTAAGAGAAATTAAGTACTGCCTCGACCAAAAGCATGCACTAAGACTGCAAGGGGGAAAAAGAAAAAAAAAAATATGGCTACTACTTTAGAAGGAATATAAGAAAAATACTAGGAGTGTTTTTTTAAGACTAGACTTAATGGAAAGATTACAAAGCTGAACAGAAAGAAGTTTCCTTTTGTAATGCCTTCTGCTAATTAATAAAGACAGAGTTCATACATTCCTTATAAATTTCAGTAAAAAATATGACAGTGGTTTGTTTATTAAATTAGGTTGTTGGCAGGATGAAAAAAAAAATTCTATAACATGAATTATGGCTGAAAATGGCTCATAGCCTACATAAAAAGTTAGAGCTAAATAAATACAGATGTAAGTTATGTTTGTATAATGAGAAACGCTGCTGAGCTAAGAATTTTAGGTTAGTAAGTGTGAACTACAGACCCGATTCTGCAAACACTTATCAATATCCTCAGCTTCTCTGACACAAGAAGCCTCATTGATCCCAACAGGACCATATGTGAGCATAATCTTAAATACATGCATAAGTGCTTGCAGGACTGATGCCTGAAAGCATAAACAGAATAGAAAAGTATTTCCACAGGAATCCACTGAGCAGTAGAAACCCACACATTTTCCTATTTCTCAGCATTAATAATTTCTTTTAACATATCTAGTTAACAGTTTTCTGAGTGGCATTTGCTTTCCCAGAGAAAATTTTATCTGGTTTCTTCAAACTCTTTGGAAAAATCTATTTAATTATTCATCAGATCCTTAGCAAATATTTGTGAAACAAACCAGCATAAAGGACTGGTGCCTTCTACAGTCAGCTACTTCAATGGGAGCTGAGGGTACACATCTCTTAGAGGGAGCAAGCACCTATTGAATTTAGGATTACAAACAGCTTTGAAGACAAAGAGCTATTCTACCAAGCTGGAACAGGGAGAGGGGAGTGAAATGCCCTCTGTTTTTGTTTTGTTTTCCAGCAGTAGTCATCAACTTTGAGGACAAAGAGCAAAACAAAACATTAATCAAATCCAGATTTTTCAAAGTACATTTGCACTCAACAGCTCCCATTTTAAGCACCTACAGTCACCAGCAGATGTTCCCTTCCAGGACCAGCTGACCTTACAGAAGAGATTACTGTCCCCAGGCTGCTTCCAGCCACGTGCCCCCACCCCACCCTTGCTGGAGTTTACTGTCCGTTCAGAAATGCCAAATTGCCCTGCACCATTTCTCCTTCAATCATTTCAGCAACAAGCTGGATTGGCAAAGAGCGATTATTTAAATGGTTTAATTCAAATGAACTTCATTGGCCTGGAGGAGACCAGGGAGCAAGCATGCAACCATCCTAGCTGGCATGTCCATGGTGAAGAATAGCCTGGAGCAGGGAGGGGAGACAAACAGCTGTGGGAAAAGCAGCATCCTCAGCTGGCACAGCTGGAGCCAGAAAAGAACATTCATCCATGGCTTGAGTAAGCAGATGGATTTCCAAAAGGGCTCTGCTTTCATTTAGGGCAATTCAAAGGAACAGATGAATCTCCTAGAGAGCTCAGCACCCTATAGATAGTAGAAATGCAATCCGAAATTTGGGTGCTGAGCACTTCAGAAAACATGCAACACACTTTAGACACACAGTCAAAAATCAGGGCAGTCTGGAAAAAAGATCAGACTCCAATTTTGGGTGCTGAATAGATGCAACGAACATGAAAAAAAAGAGAGACCACCACATTTCACTGAGACACAGGACAACCTCTGCACCCATGTTTGCTTCCTTGTTTGTCATTCACTACATTGAGAGCTGGCCTAGTTGAAAAATTCCCCCTTTGGTCTGGAGGCCAGTCCCTTTCAAACATCTGGTCCCAGAGGTATAAACGCTTACAGGACAATTTTGAAACCAGCAGCCAGAGACACAAACCAAACAAATCCACATTTAAAGTAGTAATGCCAACCAATGAAAATGATTTGCCTACCATGTTCCAGATAAGAAGGCGTACCTTCCGAGGGATCGAGTCTTCGAGCTCTCCGCCCGTGCTTGGAATTGTTGTGCACAAACATATTGTCCGACACTGCCAACACATGGCCATCAACGTTGACTGTTGTAGACACCACAACCTGCAAGCACAGGAGCAAAATGGAGGAAAATTAGGACATATCTGTATGTTTTTTAAAAAGTGCGGAGCGCAATAAACTCAGTTAAATAAATAACAGCTGGGAGCTGCAGAAAATTGCGAAGCTATTTCGCATAATAACTGGGGTTTTGCTGCACGAATCTAACAAGAGACGCTATTGATGAGCGGGTCTTTGGCATCGAAGGCTTTTGATGCAGTTTTAAGTCAAATTGCAGAGTTTTTAGCTGCGTGGCAGACAGCACACTGTTAAACCATCATTTTAACAAGAGGATCTTTATTAAGTATTTTTTCCCCTATATACAAGGGCAGCTGTGTTTCACCCTAAATTATCCTTCAGTTTCCACGCTGGAGTAGATAGAGATGTTGACATTGCAAATGAGAATCGATTCAGAATA
Organism: Oreocharis arfaki; assembly: GCA_013398015.1. Lineage (NCBI taxonomy): Eukaryota > Metazoa > Chordata > Aves > Passeriformes > Paramythiidae > Oreocharis > Oreocharis arfaki. The sequence goes on along the minus strand of VZRR01010232.1, from coordinate 184,790 downwards.
AAAGAAAACAAAAGTGTATTTTGTGAAGTTGTAACGAGAGTTGTTGCCTGCCTCACCCCCACCCTCCTCTGCTGCTCTGCCCTCAGCACAGTCACTGCAGGCTGTCGGACTTGCCCAAATTTCTCCCGAGCTCTATCTTAAGGAGTACATATAGGCATGTTTGTGTACACACACACGCTTGACAGTGGGGTCTTGATCTGGAGAACACAACCCTATTCATCCAGTGTTAGAATTATTTGTATTTCTCAACTTATCTCAATGTCAACACGTGGGATTTGGTTTGAGGCGAAGTGAGGGAGACACAGCATGACTGCACTGGAGGCAGGATCCGACACTTCTGCTCTCCAGAGCTGCCCAGGACGGGAGAGGAGCCAGCCCAGCAGGGGCAAACAGGTAAATGATGGGTCCAGAGCAGAAGACCCAGCTGCTCCGAGGTGTCCAGAGGGACTCCTCAACCCTGAGGCTCCTAAAAGCAGAGGGCACATAAGCCACAAAACATCACGGAGAAACAAGTCCTGTGCAGAGCTGCGAGCTCATCACATCACATCTCCTCCTACCCCATTCAGACCAAGCAGTCTCACAGCATCCCTGGCTTTCTTTCAGCCACTCCCCCCACAGCCTTTTCCCAACAAAAGTATGGCATTCCCAGGGTTTTACCCCAGCCAAAGATTTGGCCTTCAGCTGGCTGCTGGTTTGCAAGGAGCACGTGTCGCCTTCGAGAACTTTGACTAAAACAATAAGAAGAAATGACCTACACTTCTCCTTACATTAAACAGGGAAAGGGATTAAAGACTGAAACCCACAGAGATATGTTTATTCATGCGACCTCTTACAACCAAATATAATAATTGTCTGTTAATTGCAGTTTCAGCTCCCACCTCATGCTTCGACATGTGAAACAGCAATCAGCAGCTCCTGTTTAATCCACCTATTATGTTGACTAATTAACTTTGCTCGACAGTTTATTTCTTCCTCCATTATCAGCCCCTGTCAGCCGCAAGCACAGCGCCGCAAAGGGGGACCTCAGCCCTTTTGATTGATCACCGATAGATTGACATGCAGATTAATTTAATTAGAATCACCTCACTTGAGAAATGAAAGACAATGGCAAGGGGGCTAATAGATCTGCTCTTATAATGAGGCAAGCCTCCAGAGCCACAGCAGAGGATTTCTGATTTATTTTGCTGAATTCCCCAGTCGCTCTGAAAGGCTCTCGCTTTAATTGTTCTTGGTTTTGAGAGGCTTTAGCCTCTGAAGAGGTGAAATGCTTTACAAGGATTGGCAAACATTGCTTCAACTCTCTCAGGAAGCTGCTGCCTCTCAAAGTTGGTCAAATGGGGACACTTAAAGGATCGCTTACAACTATTCAATTTCATCACTTGAATTGGAGCTGGGAAAAAAAAAAAAGTGAAGGGAAAAACTGTCTACCTATTTCTGGCCCCCAATTAAAATACTCAAAAAGTAAGCAAAGCCACTAAATTGCCCAGAGCCGATCCTGAAGTCTCTGTCTTGAAAAAGAGGAATACAAAAGAGAATAGTTTACATCTAAAAGATCCTAACCCCATCCCTTAGAATGGCGTTTCAAGCAATAGGTTTTTGTGCATGTTTTAAGTGAAAGATATTAAAATACAGAATAAATGATTCAAGAGCTCCTACAGATGGAAATTTGGGAAAAAGAAAGCACCAAATACTAAGGATAAGTTTTTCTGAAATCAAACTAAGGAGAGAAAAAAACCCGAGCCCTATATATAAAATTCCAAAAGGGATTTCAAAAGTAATTTATCCATTGAATTCCTGAGGGATAGAATAAAGTTTATGATATTTTCAATAAAATATGATCTTATAGTAAGTGGCTCGGGGTTTGCAATCTTATTTGTGCACTTGCAACCATTGTAAATTCTTTGCAAGGGGGATTTTGAGCCAAACCCTTGGCATTGCCTGTCACAGCTCCATGATTTATGCCGGCTCCTCATTTTCTTCTATGGGTCTGATTAGATGCATATGAAAATTAACAAAATTACAATTAATAACAATGGCTACAAGATAAAATATTTTCCCCAATTCCAGAACATTATAGGTACCCACAGATTTCCCAGTGAGGCTGATCAATCCTGCGTTGAAACCAAAACTTCGGAACATTTTTAGAAATGGGTTTCCAGAAAAATAATGAGTCAAGAGTAGGAACAGTAAGGTAGTTCTCAAACCTGTGAAAATCCTGTATCTAAATAGCTGTTGCTATACATGCAACTTTCTAGGTAAGAACTTGAGGAAACAATCCTGGTGAGGTTTTAGGTGAGTAAATCTACATTTAATTTCCCCCTCCTCATGTTTTCAAAACTGTTGATGCAACAGTATTTTGAATTACTTAACAATGTCTTCCTACCTCCCTCCTGAACAGTTTGATTTACTATGAAGAGACCTCAGTGGTGTGTGTGTCGTTAGCAGCAGAAACTATAAATGGAATCCCCAAGAGAAACTGTTTCCAGTCTCAGGAAACGCAGAAAAAAACCCCTCTTATGTGTCTGTTTGAAAAAAAATGATTATTCATAGTGCACCTGTAAGAAGCAACACGCTCTTACTGCTCAATTCTTTAAATGAAAATTCTCATTAATAGAGGAACACCGAACACACACTGCACTGAGGAAATATTAATGCCTCTAATTATTAACAGTGAAAAAATGCACCTCGAATATTGTGTGCCACAGTTACCTACTTGGATTGCTACAGAGCACTTACATACTTACAAGTTCTACTCATATTTTTTAATCTAAAAAAATACTACACTCTCCTCATTTTGATTTTGAAACGACTGGGATATGTTCAAGTTAAAGCACATGCTAAAACTAATTTGTGGAGAAATCATAAAATTAGGGGGGAGGGGAGAGCCAGAGTCTGTGTGGAATGGGCACCAAGGCATTCTAAAACACAGACTGTAGCAAGAGGGAAAGGCACACTACAGTTTAATAAATGATTAATGAGGTGCTGACACATTAATGTAAGCACAGGGACAACCAGGTCTGCCAAATCTCAAACCTTTCCAAATTTTGTCAACAAAACACAGTTTTAATTTGAGACAGGCAAACATGGAAAATGATTTTGAGCTTTAGCTTTAGCCCTTCATAGATTTTGAATTTAAATCCTGTACCAACACCAGGGGAGACAGAGGTATGAAAGAAACACATGGGTTTACAACTTTCTTCAATGAAGTTGGCACTATCGAACGCAGTAACGTATCACAGCTCTGTGCATTATTCTGCCTGCCATTAAATAGTTCAGTTTGTGAATGCTTTGGAGCTTAGATTTTTT
>VZRR01010232.1:91064-181471 GCA_013398015.1 Oreocharis arfaki | reverse complement strand
TTTTTTTAAATATTCAGAGGCCAGGAGCCTGGAGATCAAGCTATTTATCCACGTTTAGCACTCGGCCTGTTTATTTGGTATAGTACCTCACCTAATATATCAAAATTAAGCATTGCACAACTCCTCATTTTTAACCACAGCCCGTTAAGCTTTGCTCACTGATTAAGACATAGCATGTTCCTTGTGCTTTCAATTTTCTTCAGTGCATGGTGAGGGATCTGATATTTTTGCAATGTCCTCAACACCCAGTGGCAAAGGCAGAGAAAATCTGGTTAGGATGATTTCCAGGTTTGAAGTGTGTCCTAAGTGTTAAATATGTAACTCCAGTGCTTGCCACTCTTCTGAAAGCCATAAATGGCTCGAGCACATCTTTATTTTCATCACCACTTGGTGACCTCTTCCTACAATGTGTTGACTTCTTTACTCTAGCAGCTAAAAATCACTCTCCATTTAACAAGACACTTCAAAAGGTGCCTAACTAAGAGCACATAAGTACAATACATTCTGTAATTTTGCTCACGTGCTCAAGGACAGGCCGGGCACTTAATTACCTTGTTGAATTGGGCCACAGCTCTCACTGCTATTTTTCAGTCTTTTTTTTGTTTTTTTTTTTGCCTTTCCCTTCTCTAGGGATGGAGCCTTGCATGTCCAAATTCCATTATCTGGGATTCATGAAGCATCATCTCTGTCTCTTATGCAAATTTGCAATAAGACACAAGTGGCTTCAATTCAAACATGAGTGGCAGCATCCCATGGAGGCAAACGAGCAGCCTCTGCTGCAGGAGAGGCTGTGGTAACAGAATCAAACAGCATGGCAATCTCTAAGTGACTTTCAAGGTTTTCATAATAAGTGAATCTTTGGGGTTTTATTCAGTGACACAGCCTGAAAAGTTTCCTCTAAATTAAAACTTGACATATGTCAGTTTACAAGCAGTTGTGCTTAAACAAGAACAAGATAGGCACCTGGGTTTCATTAATTACAATAACATACAAAACTGTTTAGGTTGTATAAATGAGTTTTTAGTTCTGAAAAATCAAATCTGGGCAGAGTTCACTATTTACACCATCTACGTAGTAGTAGTATTATTATTACCACTAACTGGGGGACTACAGCCCATCCCATCAAGAATGATGACTTATTGGGATGAAGAATTCAAAACCAGACTGAGCATCTGCTCCGTGGGGTTTCTGGAATAAAAAGGCAACACTGGGCAAAGGTGATAATACACAACAGCACCAAATGTCTTGTGCAATTGGGCTGATGAAACACGGAGATGAAATGATTTTCTCAAGGACGAGCAGGGAGTGTGAAGCACAGCTGAAGTGCTGTGTAGTACTTGACTTCTCCTCCCTGACTGTCTCCTTGTGCTAATAGAGACACAACCAACGCAGCCACGGCCAGCACTGCTCCAGCACACACACTGTTGGCACTCCACACTGCTCCAGTTGTCATGTGCCTGGACATCTCAGACATGCAGAGAAATTTATTTCCTTCCAGGCCCACAACAGCTTTTATGTTAGACTTATCACATTCCTACACTGGCAAATGAAGTTCAGGATAAAACTTCTTAATTCATTTTTGATTGTGAGCCTGAAAGAAGTTTCACACACAGGTTGCCTGAATCAACACACACGCTGCCTGCCCTCTGTACCTTCTTAACATCTCTTGTATCAGATGATAATCAGACAATTCCCTACTGCAGGATAAAAAACCCACACCAGCTCTAAAATCTACTAAGAAAGGAAATTTTCCACAGGGCTGGTCCTTAGATAGCGCAAGACTCATGTCCTTGACCTTTCACTGATTCTCCCATCAAAACCACAATCTGTGTTCTAAGAACTTCCAGCAACTTTTGGGGACTGATGAATGACAGACCAAAAGCTGGACATATCTCTTGGCAGCTTCAAAGCCCAGCACAAGCAGCGGAATGAAGGAAGGGAATGTCTCCATCTGTGTGTGTGTAAACTGAGTACGGTACCATTTAAAAGTATCTGGAAGTACCTTATTCTTATGGTTTTTAACCAGAACTCTGACATCACCACTGGAGACCTTGTAAGCCACTGGCAACAATTCAAAGGCAGCTGATAGCAAACACAGGGGCACAGATTTCACTTGGTTCCTACACAACACTGCCTCAAACACCCAGGAGCACCATATCATTGAGATACTACATGTACACTTGGTCATTTTCACCCTAAGAAATGATAAATGAAGCTTGGACTCCGTAGAGGCCAGCTGTTTTATTTTAAGAAGTCTATTGCTAAAAGACCAACAAGTTCCAAATTAATAAAAAAGAAAAGGGAAGAAACAAAAGCAGCTATTGTAAGACAATAAGCCTGGGCACTGAAGAGAACGCTGCGAGCTTCAATGCCACCCTGTATGAGAGTAGGAGTGGCTCGCTCGGCTGAAAGTGATTAATTTCTTGAAAATGCTGAGGTCACGCTAATTGACATGACCTGTGTAATTAAGCAGTCTCTGTTTACACACGGAAAGCTCAACTGCTGTGAAGCTGGGTTTGTATGACAGAATGTCTTTACAAGTCAAGAGATCAACAACCTTTCCTATGTCCTACCTCCCTGCCGACACAGCTCCTGATTGCTGTTCTGAGGGAACACGCACAGGCATTTCCATATGAAAATCAGCCTCAAGCCTGGGCGAGCACAGCCCCAGCAGAGCGAACATGTTGTGAAGCAAGCTCTGACAGGCCCCAGGGGTGACAGCTCGGACTAAATCCCCGTGCTGGTGAGAGTCCTTTTCCCACCTTCTCCTTCCGTGATAATGCCCTCTGGAATCACAGGAGAAACGTGACAGAGGGAGGAGTGTGGGGTGAGAAGCCAAGGGCTCTGCCTTGCTAATGTTGGCTTTTACACTGATTAATTTAATCCCTATGGCCACATCTCCTCACTTCTGCACTTCTCTGCTTAGAGGCAAATAGCACCCTTCTGCCTTCCAGCACTGCTGCAATTAAGCAGTTCAACAAAAGACATTCTACATATAAATAATATTGTCACTTACATAACATTCAACACTTTAATTGAAGTGCAACAGTGCTGGAAAAGAAGCAAACAAGATCATGAGCGACTACAGAAAGCAGATATATTTTGGAGCTGTCTTTCTCCAGAGACCCATGTGGTCTATGAGACAAATGTTTTGTTTCTTCCTCAGAACCTTGAGGCAAAGCCCCACTGACAGATACTCCATGTTTCCTCCCTGGGCTATATTCACTCCTCCTACCAAAAGAGAAGGTCCTTTGACTCTCTACTCATTTTTATTCAGCACATACTCAGGCAAAGCATTACTGCCACAGTCAAAGGACCACGTCTTCAATAAAAGGGCTGGAGCAACTACTTCTCAGCATTGCCACCATTCCACTCTGCTGCCTGCACTGGGGATGTGCATGTACAGACCACCTTCCCAAGGGACAGTGATGTTCTTCATCCCAAAACGAGTCATGGCATAGGTGGAGCACAAAAAAATGCCCTTGGCCATCTGCAACTGTGTTGATATTTCAGCTCCCAAGCCTCAGTGCCACAAGCTGCAACAGTGGGGAAATACCAGCCTAAAACATCCCAAGACAGATACACCCAATGGTATCTTCACCCCATCGATGCACATTTATGAGTCTTTACCACTGCTCAGGAGTAACAACTGTAGTCACAGGCCTGATTTTATTAATTGCTCTTACACCTTCCTCTGCCCCAGCCAATAAACAAGGTGCTCACTCTGTGTCTGCATGAAAAGAAATAGTTCCCCATGCAGAGAGGAATATCTCAGAGCAGAGGAGCCCCATAACTGAAAACAACAGTCAGGTCATTCTGATTTTTCCTTTTCATGCTTTCCCTTCCGGTGGAGATGACATTATCTTCAAGAGTGCTCTCTTCCAGAGCAAGAAAACCCAACTACTTCCTGCCAATTCTGCTGTGACAAGAAGTCCTCAGGCAATATTTTGTGACCTTATGTTTTTAGCATCTTCCAGTGAATTACTAGGTTAGTTTGGGTCAAAGTACTTCTGTCCCTAACAGCTGCTGATTTTTAAAGGAGGAAGCGCGTCCGACTGACCTGGAATCGACGCATGTCTCGAGGGTTTCCTGCATTTTTTAGGCAATTTTGGTTACATTTGAGGAAAAATTTCAAGAAGAACCTGTGGAGAAAGAGAAATAGACATTAATGTCTTATAAACAGGGTGTAGTATGTATAAATACAACATCTGCACATTTGCTCCAGCAAAGACGTATCTACATCAGTATTCCTAACTCAGACAAATCACCCCCCTCCCCACCCAAAGAGAGAGTGGAGCTTGCAGAGGCCCAATCTAGCAAAACAGGTGAGCACATCCTGAAAATTTAAACACTAATTTCATAGATCTGTTGTGTCAGAGCCATTAAAGTCTGCAGAGTGAGTCCCTCTGTCACGCCAGGCTCGCTGAGCCATCCAGAGCAATGAGGAAGAGACATGTCTTTCAGCACAGCAAAAAAAGGGACAGAAAAATGCCAGACATGAAAATTCCCTTGTGCATAAATGGGGTTTTGTTTTACAAGTTCATTGTCACTTGCAAGTTTTGATTTAATACAAAAATACTGAAAATGTTCCATACAGTTGAAATCTCCCGCACAGTTTGTGCATAAAATTAATGCTCAAATAGTGGTTAGTGGAGCCCAAATCCCTGAGAGGAGAAGGGGGGAAGTCTTGGTCAAAAGAATGACTTCATGGAAAAATGAAATATTTTTGATGCAGCCTATTTCCTGACCATACACAGGTCACTGAAGGAGCTATATGACCCTGACATATATCTCTAAGAAAAGACATTGCCTTTTACAAAGCCAGAGAAAAAAGCAAACATTTCACTGAAAATATTTCCTTCAGTGTTATGCATCAGTGGACTGTAAACTCATAAAGACAAGTCAATGAATAATAGTGGGTCTTAGATTCCAGGCTTCCTCCCTGAAAGCCAAAGTTTATCAGCCTTTTGTCCAAAATAAACCGCAGACTAAGGTCTACTAAAGATCAGCTGTGCAAAGTTTAATCCTACAGCAAGTTTAAAGCCCAGTGTAACCAGACAGGGCAGCATTACACATGCAATAACCATCAGTGACTAAGCAGAAGTTCCTCTGCCCTGTTCCCATATACAGGAGTGGGGTGGGGAACAGTTTGATCCTGTTTTACTTTAAATATGAATGTTAACTTTTGCAAGCTGCCCTCTTTCAGCATGCAAACTGAACACTATGTCAGCAGAATTTGCACAGACTGTCACCAAGAAAGGCAACACTGCAGGGTAAACAGCTTCAGAAAATCCCTTTTTGATGAGCAGCATTCTTTGCCCTGCTCTAGCTGTGATGCTGCCCCTCAACAAGGCAAGTTTTGCTGCTTGTTGTTCCTCCACGTCAAGAAAAATCATACAAGGCAAATGGCTGCAAAGACAAACTGAAACTGTGAGGGACAGTTTTCATTAAAGAAATGCAATGTAATGAGGAGGATTATCAAATGTGATGCTTGGGATTATCAAGGACTAGATCTCCTGGCCCAGGAAGTCTCTTCTAGACCTGAGCTTCTAAATAAGAGCAAGCAATCAACATAAAATAAACAGCCACTGCAGTAGAACAGAGGTTTGCAGACAGTGTTTGTTTAAAGTAAAGAGCAGTGCAAGTCATTGCATTTCTCAATCAAGCAGGTTCTGATATTCAATAATGGAAAGGTGCTGCTATTTGTTGCACGCGTGTGTCTTTTTAAGCCGCTAATGGCCAGCTGTGACAGCCTGACTCAGACTGTGTAGAAGGAGCTGTCAGCACAAATCTTGGCATCTCGGATCCAGACAACTGCTTGCCACCAGGCGAGGGTTTGTACTCGTGCCAGAATGGATTTTGAGAGACAAGCAAATAGGGCATTAATTCTGCCAAAGAAAAACGAAAAGTGGGGAGAGTTCAGGATCTTACACTTCAGATGATGGCTTTCCTGTCAACAGCTTGTCATTTAGCTCACGAGCTATGAAGGGCACCAGCATCAGATCCCTCTCGCCCTAAGCTGGCCCTGTCTCGTGAAACGCTGGCAGGATTCGGAGACCACCCCTCCACACGAGATTGCTCGCTGAAATAAAAAGCCTGGCCATCTGTTGGGAGGCAAAGACATCCCTGTCAGCTGGTGCCTACAGCCTCAAACAGGCCCTTATGTGGCAAAACCTCTCAGAGCCACTCACTCTTCGGGGAGAAGCTGGCGCTGCCCTGGGCTTACTGCGGGATTTTGGCGGCTTCGCCGAGGGCCGAGTCCAGCAGCTGCCCACCCGGTCTGCCACAGCCCCAGAGCAACACCCCAGCCCTGAGGAGAGCTGAGACATGGAATAGTCAAAAATAGCCAAAAAAATTCCCATTTTGGCTTTGCATAGCACACGAGCAATGGGCAATGAGGGTAGTGGGCTGATTCAAGAGCCTCTCAAAAAGATGGAAAGCTCTTTGTGAAGCTCTCTGGAGAAACACTTCCCTCCCCTTAGCCTTCCCTCCCCTTACAAAGCACATGTCAACTCAAAGGCTTGGAAAATCACTCTGAAACACAAGAATTGGCTTTTGGGGGTCTGCAAAACTCTAACCCAAAGTTTCGCAGTCTAACTCCATTTGCACTGTGCTATAACCCCCAAAGGCTACAGAAGTTTCACCAAAATAAACTGCAGAAGAAATGAAGCTCATCTGTTTAAACCTACCAAAACACCTCAGGCAAGCAAGCAAGCAAACAGAACTTCGTTTGAATTAAACCAACTCCAGAAAAAAATTAACTTGCAAAAATAACAGCATTTTCAGAGGAACGCAAAGCTTACACAGCCAAGTCTGCTCACTGCATTTTAAACAAAAAAAGTCACCAGTTTACAGAACACATTCTGCCAAGTGCCGTATTTTAATTCCACTGAAAGACAAAACAAACTATAGGGCTGCACTTTGTTTTGGAACACATCAGGGCTGGAGTCCCCCCTGGCCATATGAAGAATCCCACACTCATCCAGGCAAGAGCTGAGCAGCTCCTAGGCTGGCACCACACACCCTGGCTGATGGAACCCCTCACCTTGGCAGGAAGGAGGATGAGAACAGATTAAGACAAGGGTAGAGCAGAGCAGTTTGATTCGTGGGGCTCCGCCCAGGCTCTTGGTTCCTGCTTTAAACTGCTTGTTCAGGTGCCTTCATCACCTCAAGCCTGGTCCTGCCAGCATTGCTCATTAGCAACACTTCACTCTGCAAATATTTCAGATTTGGATTGACAGGACTGGTCCAGGAGAAGTGCCAGCAGAGCTGAGCTCTTTGTAAGCATAAACTTCCATCCCCATTTGTTCACATCGAACTTCTTTACAGTGGGTTGGGTTTTTTTTTTTTCAATTCTAACTTTCCCCGCATTTGGCAGGACTGTGTACCATTAATGCTAACCACAGAGGATATATAGCATTAATACTCACTACTGGGGTCTGAAATTCATTTCCAAGATGAAAAAAAAAAAATGTGCAAAACACAGGAGTGTGAATAAAATCTTCAACTCTCTCTCCAAACTTATGTGACTGCTGAACACCCACTCTTCTGCCACACAGGACTCAGTCATCAATTATACTTATTACTACCATTGAAGGTTTTTTTTCTTTGCATGAATCAACCAAAACATATTTTCTGACTCCCTTTCTGACTACTACCATCCCTGGTGTGAAGAGCATTTGTGCATGTGGAGCAGAGAAATACAATCCCGCTCCATGAGAGTCAGCTCAGGTCCAGAAATGCAAACTTTTTACAAAGTACTTGGATTTACTGACTCGCATTGGTATCAAACCAGAGAATTCCATGCATCACCCGTCATCCCACAGACACATGGCTGGAGTGTAAGGAAGGGAAGTTTGGGGGAAAACCAGTTGATTTTAGATTATATTTAGGTGTCCTAAGATGCAGCTCAGGGCAGGCTGCAAAAACTGCTGAAGGAATGAAGTTGCTGAGCAGCTAATCCATGCCATGCATGCACTACTACAAATCCCTGAGTAACTGCAAGGTCCAATGTAGAAATACACCCTCTGCTTAAATACAAACCCCTAGGCTGAACCAGGCCCCAAACTAATGTGAACTTCTGTCTGCCAGGCAAAAGCCCTAAAAAATATGTTACTGGCTGTTCTGGGAATGTTCTCTCCTTTTCTCACAATTCAATAGAGATTCCTTTTTTGGAGATATTGTTGGGTTCTTTTTCTAACAAAACTGCTGCATTTCCAAAAAGTTGTTGGTGCCAGTAGGACTGTGCTCTCACCATTATCCTCCACTCTCTCCTGGGGAGGAACTCTACCCCAGGCCTGGTTCCTACTGCTACTTCCAACTCCTGAAGCCAGCTCCATCCTCACTCCTGCCCCTTCCATCCTGATGGATCTGGTGAGCACACAACCAACTGGAGGTCACTTCACTCGTTTAAAATGCTCCCTGCCACTCTCTGCTGGCCTTATTGTCCATCACACACCAAATCCTTTGGGTTTGTGCAGCACCCTCCCCAGCAGCATCCTGGTCTTCGCCACTACCACAGGCGTTTAAATTAAACACACGGCAGAAATGGAAATACAAGTAATGAAGATGTAAGAGGATTTTGCCTCCCTGCTTTTCTTGCCACTACAAATTAATACTCATGTTTATTAAAAATAGCTGAAGAGTTAAAGAAAGCAAGCTCTGACATGATCTACGTTGGCTCTTCTGTCACTCCCCAGAAGGAAATTTAAAGGAACTCAAACACGAAGGCTTAGCAGTAGGATTTTCTTGCCATTGCCACAATAAATATGTCTGTGGAAGGAGAAAAAAATAGTTGGAAAGAAGACCTGCTGCATTCCTGATGCTGAAGAAAAGCTTGTTTGTTCCTGATACATTGGAGAAGTTGTTCAAGAACAGTTCCTCCATGTGAAAATATGACAGCTGTCATGGTGCCAAGGTCAGCCAGACCAGTGGCTATCCAGAGAGTGAGTGCTGGTTATACAGCTCAGACCTGGCTAGGGCAAAAAAAACCTGACAAAACACACCTTTTCTGTGGTATAAACAGAATAGGTATTTGATAGAAAAAGGGCAACTTCAGACTCCCGGATGAAACACAGCAGTAAGTATACGTGGGTTTGTAAAATTAGTAAAACTGAAATACACGGGCCAGGGCAATAATTAGCAACTTTCCATCAGATAAAAGGACTGCATGCCCATTCTGTATGGCACACCAATTCAGCAGAGTACTAAATATGTGCATAAATTTAAATAGGCAAGCAGTACTGATGGAGACAAAGGTACTACTCACATACTTGAGCACGCCGCAGGCCCAGCTCTGCTGTCAGCCTGGTGATGCTACAGAAACAGTTGTCCCAAACAACCTCTGATGGGTATTTTAGCTCTGATGAAAACTTGGCATATCAAGAGGTACCAAAGCCAGTGAGCCCAGAGGTCACCAAGGCTGACACTGCACTCCCTGCACTGCTCTGTTTGCTTCTGCGAGGTTCTCTCTGCACATTTCACACCCTTCTCTCTTTCTCTATCTGCAACTTCTCCTGCAACTCCTGGTAACAAGACCTACTTAGTAATTTGCCACTAAAATAAAAATATAGAGAAAATGAAATTTCATATGGAAAAGTAAATAATCAAAAGGTAGAGAAAGTAGGTTTAGATTAGGTACTGGGAAAAAACTGTCCCCTGTGAGGGTGGTGGGACACTGGCACGGGTTGCCAGAGCAGCTGTGGCTGCCCATCCCTGGAAGTGTCCAAGGCCAGGGTGAACAAAGCTTGGACCAACCTGGGATAGTGAAAGGTGTCCCTGGTCATGGCAGGGGATGGAATAAGATCTCTAAGCTCCCTTCCAACCCAAACCTTTCCACGATTCTGTGATTCCATGATTTATGAAATGTCCCTTTAGAAACTTCAGAAGGTCAAAGTTAATTGTTTTCCCTGTTCTAGTTGACTCTTCCTATCAAAACTCCTATTTTAAAATGGAAAATTCCAAACTTGGAAAAACTTAGGCTAAAATAAAGAATAATTTCTTTAATTTTCCAACATTTTAAAACTTGGCTTGAAGATTATTTTTCGGTTGGGTTTTTTTTTCCCTGCAGACCTTTTCACACACAACCCCCGATCATGTCAGGTACCTTATTCACAAAAGAATAATTGAAACTTACACTGATATTTACCAACACGAGGCTGAGCATGGAAATCAAATATAGGCATGGGGAAAACCTCCTATTACCCACATGTTCACAGCTGGATTTTACTTGGCTCTTTAGTCAATAAACAGCAGTAGCTACCTTTTGTGGCATTTTTACAACAGGAAATTTATTCTGCAGAGGAGAAATTAAACACCAGATACAGCCATCTAACTCTCTTCTAAACATAACCTCTTGAGTTGTCAAACATCCTAATTAACAAAAAAAAAAAAAAAATCCCAAATTTGTTCTCTCTGGATTCAATGTTCTTACTGATTTAAAATGGAAGCCAAATCAGACATGCATTTTGCATTTATGGGATGCTAAGCAATTCAACAGTTTACAAAACAAACAAACAAACACCAAAACTAAAAGCATGGAAAATTATTTACTTTACTAGAAAATACATATATATGTCTTCCTCCTGAACTGCAGAAAAGGTCCAAGAAAAGCAATGTGATGCAGAGAATAAACCTCAAGCACTCAGAACCTGTTGACTGAAATTCTCCAGGCAGTGCCATAATAACAGGAACATTATAATAATAATAATACTAGTAATAATAATGTCATTTTTGTGAACTTGCTGTGGCTGCCGGAGCTCCAGCACCACCAGGGTTTGCTGTTATCAATACAGTAAATATTCAGCTCAGAACAGCAAATAGCTGAGGAGGCACCCACATAATCATCGAATCAGAAGGCAGGACTGCCCAAACCAGCCTTAAATTACTCATTGCTCGCTTCAGCAAGTGTTCCCAGTCACTTTTCCTCAGGTCTGTGTGTTCTGCACAGCGAAGCACAGCATATCAATTTTTCATCTTGCATCTTCGTTTACAATCTAGCTCCCTGATACTGAGATATAATGCATCACAGAAATTTAGAGTAGTTTGGGAAAGTGCGTTTGGCATTTTCTCCCGTGAATGGGTTAAAATCCCAGAGAGAGTGTTTTGGTTTCTTTTCCCAGACTTTTAATAAGAAAAGAAGGAGATAACACCACTGAAAAACAACATCACAAAACAGAATTAAGAATAGTCCAGAGGCAGGTTTGAATGCTCAGTTTTCTGTAATTTAATTTTGGCCCCAGGTCTGACTTTTTAATATTTTTTTTTTCCTTAAAGTAGTGAAAATCTGAATTTTTCCTATATCTCCTTGCTTGCGCCCAGCTCCAGTATCTAAAATTTTTATTACACTTGAGCTGCAGCTACCTTTCTATCACAAACAAAAAAAAAAAGTTAGAAGGAGTTTATGCCATGTGTAGGAGTTTATGTTTATGTGTACAGGGGATACCCAGAGTATTTTTGGTTGATGACAACCATTATAAATAGTAGAACAGTAATAATAAAATTCAATCAATTTGGTTCAGTTTAACCACTTTTCCCTTCAGTCTTTCCCCAATTCACTCCCGTTTCACCCCTCAAATACTAGGCCATAAAAGTGGGTTAACTATTTTTAATTTTTACTGTAGACATTAGACTTCAGTCACTGGAAAAAACTACAAACCAGCCCTGTGGTCTGTCATAGTTCACACAATGCCAGTGAATTAGCAGCCCTGCCAGAGCCATACTTTAGCTAAAAGAGCCTCTGTTCAGTGTAAGTGCTGACAGATAACAGCAGTGCTGTTATTGCAATACGATATCAGCATTTGGTTCCCTGCTTCCTCAAGGTAAACTCCTGTAACTTTAGCATGGGCACCAAAAAGCAGCAGTGGTATCAAAGTCAGGGGATGTTGAAGAGCAGGGCTAATCCAGCCCTCTGAAGCTGCTTTTCTCACACCAAACAGAGGGCCCTAAAACATGTCACCTCGAGCTGGGGGTGCTGATGACATATTTCTTTCACCAGCTTACTGAGAAAGTTATAAAGATTCACATGGTGAATACTTCGTGTGTGGGAAAGACATTTCCCACCTTTCCCTGGACCAGGCACATGTAAATCTCCTGCACATAAAATCGGGTGCAATCTGCCTGCACATACAATAATTACTGATTCTTCAAATAACCTGACCCCAGGAATACCTTTAAATAAGGTTGACACACCGGTGCCATCACCCAAAGCTGCAAAACCCAGAGGCCAAGGCCATTTAAAGGACAGGTCTGAGCCTCTAAAGTGCTGTGAAAAATTTCTGCACAAGCAGAAGACGAAGTGCTACTCAAACCCCACCCGAACAGATGCATCCTTGACCATTTACACCAGGTATAGACATGATCTTACAATGCTGAAACCTCCCGAGACCTGGCTCAGAACCTGCTTCACTTTGTTCTCAAGATTTTTTTTTAAAGTGGAAGATGCTTTATGTTAAAAAAAAAGGGCAGGTGGTCTGCTTAGACTGACACGGAAATTATTTTTGACCAGATTTATGCGTAGGACTGATGGCCTGAAGAGAGAGAGACAGCCAAGGTGCTCTTATATCTCTTACTTACAATAACCCATGGTATACACCAGTAATGAGTCAGAAGAACATAAGAGATCAAGAAAATGATTACTGAGTAAATTCATGTCTCAAAAACATTAAAAATACACAATCCAAGGAGTTTCCAGAGAAATGCAAGACAAACTTCTCACAGTGCTGCATGCCCATGAGATGCTGACTCTGGGCAAACTCAGAGGTTCTTGGCTGCAGCTGCTCCAGTGCCTCGGGATCACTGCCAGCAAGATCTGCATTGCAAGACTGTGGGATTTACTGCTGGGATGACACCCCAGCCTCAGCTGCTGCACCACTAAATCCTCCAGAGAACTGCAACAGCGATGGACAACTTAAAAACATGCCTGTAAATCTCCTGTTCATACAGTCCTGGGTGGAACTTACCTCACCCGACCCACCTCAGTAATTACAGAGAAGTATTTGGGAAGTGTAATACGGAAAGGGATAGATTGCATCCCCTCCTAAGATGACTTATGCTTCAAAGAATAAATTCAATGTTTGCTTCAAGTAAAGTAGCAGCAGTGAAGGACCTTGTGGGCGAGGAAAAAAAATCACAATAACTTAATAATTTTAAGTTATTAAAAGCTAACTTTTAATAAATTAAAAACTAAGCTGATCTGGGAACCCAGTCAGTCACTGATGAAGGACAATCTGACAGAGGTGCTGCTGGGAGATGTGATTTTACACTTTCATGGTTCTCTTAAATAAAGGAAAAAAACCTCAACTATTAAAAGGAATCTTTTAAATAAACTAGTAGAGGCCAGTCTAGAATTAGCTCTCAAGAAAAAAAAAATATATATGCAAACGTACATTTGTATTTACACAAGACAAGATCAAGTGCAAAAATGCTGTGGAAGAAAGTCAAGTGCTGCCTCCAGCTCCTGCCCACAAGCTGGACATTCCATCCAGGGGTTCCCATTGTTTGATGATATTTAAGAGAATAAAGGCCTCGTTTCCTTTGCAGCAGGGAGCTCTGGCAGCGAGCACAGGATCCGGAGTGTAGTGGCTATTTTGAGAGCTGGAAGGAAGCAAGAGGCTGCTCTGTGGAAAGGCGGAGGCACTTTGAGCTGTGTGTGCCGTGGCTCAACAAGAGAAGATACGCCAGGGGTACTTGAAGGGGATCATGAACTGCCTCTAAGCATAAAATGCTGCAGATTTCTGTGTGTGTGTGTGGGCAAGCAACCCAGACACTAAAATTCAGGGGGATTTACCACGAGAGGGGAAAGACTGAAAGAGGAAGGGCAAAAGAGTTTCTGATGTGCTGGAGAAGAGGATCACCCCATAAGTAATGATGGAGATGTCATCAATAAATATTGCATATGCCTGCTCCCTTTAACATGACATTGAAAGCACTTAATTAACCTCAGAAATAATGACCTCTACAGCAGACATGTAGAATCCAATCATATCTGCTTATATCACAGGTTTTGGATTAAGTGCTTCAGAGCTTTTCTTAAAGCAATGAGCCTTGAATATGCAGGAAAAAGACTTTTGCTGATGTCCTCGTCTGTGTCAGAGAGCTGTGGGAAAGGCATTGTAGGCTGCAGCTGCAAAGTTATCTCTTGCACCAGTTGGGAAAGGTGATCCAGCTAGCAAGAATATCTTCTCCTGCCCCTGAAGCCCACCATCCAGTGAGGGTACACAAGCTGAAGGACAAAACCCCAAAACTGAAGTGGAACTCAAGATCAGGATGCTGGTGACAAGTTAGAACTGGAGCAAGGCAAATACATGAGCTGGCATTTACAAGACATTTATAAAAGAAATCATGGTCGTGGCACTGTGTACTTTGTTGGTTGGAACTACAAAAAACAGCATCTTTTGAGAGAGTTCAACAGACCAAAAGCATTGTAAGGGCAGAGGCACAGCACAAAATACCTGACAGAGGGGAGCAGGGAACAGCTACAGACAACTTCCACGGGTGTGAAAACACAGACAAGACTGGGGATCTCCCCTGTATTCCTGGATGTCTGGCTGTGTCACCCAGATGCCCTTCTGGGTGAAAGCAGGGGTGATACCTGTGATCAGTAGGATTTACACCCACAAAACACAGAGCATGAGGGCCTACAAAGTACTACGTAAGTACTCCAGAATTTTGACTTTCCTGTGTCACTACAGAGGACAGCATCAGTGATGGAAAGAAGCTTCACAATGAACAGCTAAGAAACCTTGCCAAGCAGCCAGGGCAGAAGGATAAAAGCTGTTCATTTACGTCTTACCAATGAAAGTTACAATTCAATGGACTAGGAAGCACTTGCAGCTGAACAACTCTTAACAACTCTTAAACTCTATTTTCGGTTCTATTGTACTTCTTTTGAGAGCAATTGTGCTGGTCACCAGGAAGAATTTCTTCACTGCAAGGGTGGCAACGATTTGGAAAGGGCTGCCCAGGGCCATGGTGGAGTTCCCATCCCTGGAGGTGTCCAAGGAATGACTAGATGTGGCATTCAGTGGTTTAGCTGACACGGTGGAGTTCAGTCAAAGGTTGGACTTGATGATCTCGGAGGTCTTTTCCAACTTTAATGGTTCTATGATTCTAAGTTTTACATCTCTGCTTATCTCCAAATAAAAATTAAGACCAAGTTTGAAGAAATACTGTGCAGTGCCAATGACAAACCTATCAGCAGACATGTGTTAGACAACAAGCTAAAATACCCTCACATCAACTTGTCAACAACAACCACCAGCAGAGAACCCTGACATTATAATGCTCAGGGCTTGATTCAAAATACAGTTAAATGTACACTATCACATACAAATTGCATGTGACTTCGAGTCTATTCAATGAAATAATATTACTCCAAGTTGGGAAGGAGGGATCCTTCTGATTATAGCTGAATGACCAAGCTTCTACCTGTAAAGACTTCTTTCATTGAGCAGAATAACTGCAACAAGCACAAAATGACTGCACTGCTCCTGCTGCCCCTGCAGTGAAGCCTTTCTGCCACCCTGGAGCTGCAGCATTGCCTGTCTACAGCCAGCTTCAGCCTTGGCACCTTCTGAGGCCTCCAACAACTTTTCACGCAAAGTTCATGGATATAAAGAGGCAGGTTTGGCTCACTGTGTTTAAGAGAGCGTGAAGATCCCTTCATCTTAAAGATTCCTGACGCTCAGTAGAAGCAGCTACCTGGAACTAGCAAGGACACTGAGGAGAACACTTTCATCCTTGCAGAAAGCGTCTTGGGACTTGTTATGACTACAGGTGGTCAGACACTTGACTTTGTGTCTCTCCTGAAAGACAGCACCTCCAGCAACGCGGCACTCCCCAGTGTGACACCTCCTCAGCAGCATCTGAAAGGGAAGCCAACCTCCCACTGAGCCACCAAACGCTGCTTCCCACGCTAGTGAGGCTTTTCCTTAGAGGACTCTTCTTTGAAAATAAAAAATTGTCAGTCTAGTGATGCAGTGCCAATAACTCCATGCGCTGTTGCTTTTGTATATCCTGAAGGTCGCTTTTAAAAAATGGGTTTCATTACATAATGGGTTACAGCAAAGTGATATCTCACAAGTTTTAAAGTGAGATTTTTTTAAAATTAATTAATTTTTTTTGCAACTGGACATGGTCTTCTTGATCTCTATCCAGTCATTTAGAAGGCATGTTCTAATGTTCACCTACATGTCACTTTTAAAGCAAGAGACAGATAGTCTGTATTCCTTGGTAACAGTTTTAGATTATTTTTTAAGTTTCACTTATAAAGGTCACAAAATAATGAAGAAAAAAAGAAGTGTATTTTTTTTCTTTTATCAGAAGAATCTTTGTATCAAATTGTAGGTAATAATGCATTTGAGATACAGAAACCAAGAATGGAAGTGGAGCTGGCAGAACACCCACATTAATGCCCTGCCTTCATCCCACAGAGAACTATGCTTTCAAGGTGTCCAGGCAGAAAATTTTCTGGAATTTTAAATATGTTAATAGCTCAAGGCAATGATGACTCCAAGCCAAAACCCCAAATTGGAAAGTTCCTGAGCCCTGAGCAACATTCAGTCCGCAGTAGTGAAAGAGAGAAACAAATTCAGATGGGAACACGCACACCTTTTGTGAAGTTCTAATCTGAGGTTGGCATCTGACCAGAAATAACCAGTTCAGACCCCATCTTGGAGACCTGAGCTTGGGACCAAGAAGTCTTTAGAATAAACTGAAAATGTCTTCCTGAAATGCAAGAGAGGCTGGTTTCTCTCTTGTTGCACTGTCTGCTCCCAAACTCTCTCCCACCCATTACCTCTTAAAGGACATTGGCAAATGGCACCCCTCAGGCTGTATAAATCTCTGCAGAAGGAACAGCATAATTTTTCTCCCATCACGAACCTTCCAGTCTAATATTTGACAGCCTAGATCAGGTGCTGTCCAAACATTTATTAAAACATTTTAAATGATGAATATATCCAATTATTACTATTAATGCAGCTAATACTGACTAATGAGGGGGAAACACACTAGCTTGTGTCCCGCAATTCATTACCCCTGCCTTGTCAACAATTCAAAGCCCAAAACCTAATCATCCATACCGGGCCCTGTTATATTTCACACGTCACATTTAATAAGTCACTCAGTGCCTATAAATTAATGTAACATGTCGGCGTTTATGAGCGCGGCTTTGTCGCTGTTAACAAATGATGTGCTGGCCTGGTCTGCTGCAGCTCAGCAGTGACGAATGATGGAGGATGATTTCTCTCCAAACTATAAACTGCACACTGGGGACCACAGCAGCACGTGGGCACGTGTGTGCACACCCACACTGGGTGTGGGAATGGCATAGAATGTACAGAATTAGGTACCTGTTCCAAGTATATTTCATACATTTTAATGTATTAAATATTCTTCAGTCCAGTCGTTAAATTTTATCAACACACATCGTAACTAGTCAGACACATGTAGAGATGAACACAAGTTACCACGCAGTGTTACAGGGATGTATAAACAACTCTTCAGCAAGTTTATCAAAAACACATCTCCTGTGTGTATCATGTTACAATTTCACTCTCACCACTTTAAGCCAACCAAGTTTATAGATACTATCGTTTATAACAACATAACATACAGGTGGGGCCAAATCTTGGGTTTGATTTACAGTTAGTCTGGACACCTGTAATATTTCCACTCTTAGTGCTTCCACAGCCAACCACAGCTTGAAACAGAAATGAAACACCAGAGAGTTGTATTGCAGAATGTGATGCTAAACTGCAGATGACTGGCATGGCACCAATACTTCCTTTACTACTTTTTGAGCAAAACTGATTTTTTTTGAACAATATGAATAAAGCATAACTTAAAGTAACAGAGTACACGAAAAATGTGCATGTGATACACATGTACTTTTTAAAACTCTTCTTCCAATTTTCCCAAAGAAACTGTAAGCGTTGGAAAGCAACAGGGAAAATGCCGGAGTCTTTTTGGTTACTTTGGTTACAGCTGTGGCAGGTTCAGGATTGATGAGAGACATCTGGATCTACATACGACTGAATTAAGTACTATGTGCACTAATAAAACTGCATGTTGCAAATGCACACCGTGGCCAGCAGGGAAGTTGTCACTGGAACCAACTTTTATGGAGCTCAACAGGTTTGTCAGCAGCAGAGGAAGAAGACAGATAAGGAAAGGACCTCTGCGAGATGAGCTCCTCACCCCTTGGAAGGCTGACTCTTACGAACGCACAAACCAGGACCCCTGTTTTGGTTTTGTAACAAAGCTTTCCTGATAGTAATGCCAGTTTTGCCCTTATGGTCTCTTTTACAATGTTGTATCCCATTACAGCAACACATTCCTTATGAAACAAAACATCCTGGAATATACACAGTAATGCATTGGTGATGAGCCCACAGCCAGCCTGGGAGAGACAGATCTGACTGAATTCTCTGGATGCTTTTTTTGCCTCTGTTGGGAAATAACAGTCTGTAAAAAAGGAAGATTTGTGGGAAAGGATCATGTCTGAAGGTCTGCCAGCACGAAAAAATTCTTAGAGAAAAACCTCTAGTGTGACAAAACATCATCTTGAGAAAATTCATAAGTGAAAGCTCTTCGCTTAATCTCAGCAGCCATGACTCAATGCTTCCACGTCCTACTGAAGCAGCAATCCTGAAGAGCAGCACAGCAGAAAGTCACACTTCTTGTCCAAAATCAATTCACCCTGGAAGGGCCACCCAATGGTTACAGTACTAGAGCAGGACACAGAAGACCTACATTCCTTTCTGTACTTGGTATACTTCGGAAGCCAAGTCGCTTTCAGGCTGCTAAAGATGCAATTAAGCCCTCTTAAAAGTCCTACTGCACATTTTACTGCGTCTTTAGAAGTCAAAACACCTTTAAAAAACTACCTTTAAATCTCTCTGTCTTCTTTTCCCATCTCTAAAATAGGGATCATGACACTTCTCTAGCACACAGGTACTGTATGGATAGATAAAGACAAAGACACTTTCTAAAAGGTGTCACACACATCTAGGATTCTCTCATGTATTGTTGGCATAAAAAAAAAAACTTAGATATTTTTAAAGACTTCTGATATATAAAGGGGAAAAGATGTAGGATTTCATAGACTTTAAATGTCTCTAAGAAAATTATTCTGTATAGGCCGTATCAGTGAAAGAACTGCACTTATCAATTTGTTTTTCTAGGTCGTGTGTGGGATTTTTTTGGCACTTCATACCTTTAGAGCAATAGAGACGGTAAAATTCTGTAGAAAGGCTTGAGCATGGCTGCTCCTGCAGTCTACACACTACTTCTTGTTGAAGGAAACTACTTGAGTGTACAGTCTGAGGTCAGCCACGACAGCAAAGGCCAGTTTACCAGTCAAGACTCAGTGATGCCTTGGGTATCCCTGCAGCCCATCACTTGCAAAATGCTAAAGGTCACAAAGACCCTGAAAACCCAGGACCACATATTTTAACCGTCTCACTACAGAAAAATTATTTAGCAATTTCCTAATAAGCCATGTGTTATCTTCTCTAAAAGCACTATTGTATTTCTAGCATGTAAAACAGAAATTACATGGTGCAAACCATCCCTTCACGTAACTCCGTGACACCACCTCTGTAAGCAGAAGTTGAGACCACTATTCCTGACCAAAACCAAATTATTAGAGCAGCGCAGCTCAAATAAACAGCATCACCATGATCAAATAACATCAGCTGTACACCACCCCCAGCACTAGGGTTTTTTTAATCCCACTCTCCTCCCGGTCATTCATTTACCATCTTTAGCCCTTTCAGTCAAAAATTTTGTGGGGCAGCATGATAGAAATCAGACCTACTAGAGGTCTCTAGGTACGACCACAAAACACAGGACAGATAAGAACAATCTTGATAATTTGTTTTGGTTTTTTTTTTTTTTCCTTACATAGACATTAAGCTCTAAATGGGCTAAAAAAGCAAAAAGTGAGCTGAGTGCCAACATGAAAGCTTGGTACTGTCTGCACACCACAGCAGCAACACTTAGCCCTAAAAACTTCTAAAACTCCACAAGAAAGGTGGAGATTGCAAAAATGCCACCACACAGGCACTGCTGGAGAAAGCTTTAAAAACATGGGAAGAAGTAGATCTACTCTATTCCAAGGGATTCATGGAAACTCTGAAATCTTGAAGAAAAGGAGAGAAATCTGCATGACAATAACATTGTTTCCTTCTCCGAGGGACCCTCAGGGCTCACGAAATCATACAGAAAAAAACACAGCTCTTTTCAATTCAGCCCATTGTACAGAACAGTGAATGTCACAAGGTTTATTTTATAATGATTTATTATAAAGAAAAATAAGGGCTCAGGCAGAGACATATTTTCTCAAGAATTTATTGTTCACCAAAATGGTTTGTTTTGCTGAAACATTTCTTTTTGCTCTATTTTTTTTTCTGGCTTCATTCTAGAGCTGCCTTCACCCACACTTTGCTTTGACAGAGGCAAAATTTCCATCTTCACCTCTTCTGCCACTTGCATCCCCCAGACTTCCCCCGAGCAGTTGATGCTGCACCTGAATCACTGCTAAGCCACCAACCACCTCTTCCTTCTTGCACCACATCTGTCTGGCTCCTCCCTCCCAAAACATCAGGGATCCCTCAGACCTCTGCAGAGACAAGGGAGCAAAGCACCACCAATACCAGACTCAGCCCTCTGGCACCGGAGGCAGAATCAAGCCTGAATTCCAGGGTGAGGATTGATCCCTGCTGGGAACACAGCGCTGGCCCAGGAGGACAGGAGCATCCCCAGCCTGTCAGCTGGAGCAGAGGGTGGTGCTGGAGATTGGCTCTCCGAGGGAAACAGAAACTCAGCTGGAAGAACATCCCTCCTAATCCCCGTGTGAGCAATGGGAGGAGCTGCACTGAAATGAAGGGCTTTAACCAGCTCTCCTTCCCAGGCACCAGCAGCTCCAGAGAGACCCTGGACTGGGTGTGTTCTGTGTGATCCTGGGCTATTCCAGTGCCACCACAGACCCCAGCAGCCTTCCCTTCCCATGCGTTCCTACTGCACTTCCTTACTGTAGCAGGGACACAATTTATCCTCTTTATGTACTTAGTCCCTGCAGTCATCAAGCCAGTTAAGGAAATGCCAATATTCTCCTTTCAGACGGGAGGAAAATCAGTGACTTCGCAAAAACATGCAAGAGTTTTTGGTAAAAGAAGGGAAAATATTCCAGTGCATGGCTCTGCTAGTGACTGAATTTTTACTCCAAGAATTATTTCTTTCAATTAGAAAAGCAGAACGATTTAAAAAAATTAAAACAAAACCTATCCCAGCTGCATTTTCCACCTAGAATTAGCACCTGGTTCAGAAAGCAAATAAGCCAAAAACTGAGCACGGAAAGAAAACTCCAAGTGCATTGTATGTCCAAGCTAAACTGACGCAATTCCACATATTCAGTAAAAAAATAAAGTCAAAAGTAGGTCAGAAAAGCTGACAGAATAAAATACAGAAGAGATGAATAGGAAATTTGACGGAAATAAGATCACTTTTCATGATGAATTCATAGTCAGCACTTAATTGAGTACAATGAACTTGAAAATACACTTGGTGAATGCCTGCGTTAGCTGGACTTCTGAATGTTTGTAGCAGTTAAGATACACAAACTGATCAATAGTGTAAAACAAAGGAGCTCAGGTATGCATGTGTACTCATACATCACTTCAATAAATTACCCTGGGTGTTAACACCGGGGGAAGGGAGGGGGGTGGATTTAGAACAATCATTTTGGGATCAAGAGCTAAATCATTTCAACCACATCTTGATTTCTGCAAAACTCGGCAGGAATTATGAGGCTTAACAGCATCTCAACAATTAGCATACTATAAATACAAAAATGATATATTAAAGTGAGGGGAGAAAAAGGCCAGCATTTTACACCTACAGTAATATAATTCCACTACTTAATGCAAAGTAACAGGCATTAGAGTGTTTGGGATCCTCTTGTATAGTGTTATCTGTTCTATCAGTAAATGAGACTATGTGAACAGTACAACCTATAAATAATTCAAGGCCTGAGATGGCAATTATAGAACCATGCACAACCAGCATGAATATTTTATGAAGGCTAAAACAGCCCTCAGAATGAATCATGGATAGATGAACACACACACATACACACACACTCAGCTGTTGGCCAAGTACTGCTTCCAGACATGGCTTATATCTGATCCTCAGCACATCTAAAAAGAAAATTCCTGAACCCAAAAGTCAGAAGTTACATCTGTATTTTTAGATATTAAGACATATTTAAAAAATAAATAAAGGGACTGTAGAAGAAAGAAATGCTATATTGGTGAAAGAAAATGTTTGTTTCCTTTCAAAGATTCTGGTAGGAATTCTAAACAACTTTTTCCTCTCCACAAAACGTGGCTGCCAAAAGCCGACCACGATGTGCAAAACGAGGGCCTGCAAGGGCTGTGTGGCACCTTAGTCTGCAAAATCTGCCCCTAAAGAAGGACTTGCCTACATGGAGATATTTTCCAGTAGAGATACACTGGTGTAACTCCCCATATGGGCACTATTATTGCAGCACAAGAGCATTCACAGGGGAGTTACAGCAGTATAACTACTCCAGCATAATTATACGGGTATAATTACGCCAGTAAATTTCCCTGTATTAGCAAGCCCAGAGAAAACCTCCCTGTAAGGAGCAGGGCACTGCTGCACTCCTGCCCCAGCACACAGCCAGGGGGCCTGCAGAGAAACACATCTGGGAGCAGAGATCCCCAAACCCTGCTCCCAAACCAGGGCACTCGGTGGCACAAGAGTGAATTAATAACACACTAGCAAAAAACTAATAAATTCATCTTTTATATGTCTATCGTGTTCATAGACACATGGATGTGCACACATACATGCTCTAGGTATATTTATACTGTATATAAATACAGTATACATAAATATACATACTTTTATTTATACGAATTTACATTTTAGAACACATGTGTGATAAACACTGTCTGATTAGTCCACAGATCACTTCCTTGAAATGAGGATGTATAATTTCTCCCATTCTCCCACTGGTAGAACTGGAATACAAAGTTAAAACACCACCAGCTATTAAAAGAAACTGGGCTGGAACCTGAGTGACCATCAGATAGCTCTTCTATGCCAAATATAAACACATCTTTGATAGCTTGAAGATTTCTCATGCGCAGATATAAATGATGAGACTGGTTTTGGGTGCATGGCAGTCTACATGCATGCATGAGAAATAAAGATTAAGAGTGAACACAGGAAAATTATAGGACTAAGGTGGCAGCACCAGACATTTCTTAGTAATCTTAATACATTTTTGTGCTTTTTTTTATTTTTGTAAGCTCTTATTGGGCCTTTCATTTGCATCTAAAAAAGGTTCTTTTAAGGCTACAATTTAAAGCAATGCCTTGCAGACAGGCTGCCGGGTCCTCCTGCAAGGATGTGCCCATGAATAGGGTCACAGTGTCACAGACAGCACAGAGAGCACGAACTCACCCACCTCACGGCCTTTTCCTGCACAACCCCTATAATTTTGTGGGTTTGGCAAACACAAGGGGCAATTGTGTCAGCCAGGGTCAAGCTGCCATTGTGGGGGGTTTGTGGGCAGGATCAGTATCTGAGGGAGAGGGGTTGTGTCACGCTGGGTCAAGACACTGCAATTGTGGGTGCCAATTTGGCAGCTCCAAGGTGGGTTGCAGTTGTTTTCCAGGGAGGGAAGAGATGACCCTGCTGGCGGCTCAGGAAGATTCAGGTAGAACTGAAGCTGTTTCTAGAAGGTTTGGCAGTGAGAGGAAAGTGAATTTAGCTGATGGAAGTGGAGAGATTGCAGAGGGACAAAGAATTCAGGAGCTGGAATGGTTTAGGATACCTGTAGGGGAAGATGCAGCTCCAAAGGGACTGGTGCCTTCAGCAACGTTTATCACCGTGAGTTTACTATTTTGCTCAGCCAAAAAGGTGTAGTTTCTCCAGCAGAAGACAACACATGGAAAACAGCACATCCCTCAGTGCATACACTCATGAGAAACTGGTGTATCAAGGAGAGCTTTGGCAAGCAGGTTTTACACCCTAATTCTGCTTTGTTTGCAACCAGGTCCTAACTCAGCCTTTTTTCTCTCACCTGCCCATGCATTTGGAGACACTAAATTGTGAGTTAAACTGTGACTCAAACATGATCAAACTCCTGGTACATATGGACCTATCAAGACAGAACTGTGGAGTTTGGTTTTTCTCATTTAAAGGCAGCAAATAAGAAAAAAAAATCATGAACAGAAACACATACCTTGAGACCACAGTCCAAAGGAAATACTCTGCTAATTGCAAGGGTGTATTAAAGTCATGAACTGAGTAAACTAATTTGCTCTTGGCATACTTTCTATACCTCCTAGGTTTCTGTTTAGAACCTCTGTTTAGACATTTCACAATCTAAATCTAGTGAAGTCTGAAAAAGGCCTTCAGAAGAAGGGAGGGGAAAAAAAAGCCAGGCAATAGTGCAATAAGCAGCTTTTGAAACTTGATCTGGCTTTCTATTAATTTGCAATACAGATTTGATTTCTAACTCTCAAAAAATGGAATGGTTAATCTTTTATTTTCATTATTTTGACATTTCTGTTTACCTTTTAGAAATGCTATCAGAGGCACAATGTGGCATTGGAAAGCTAAATGCTAACACATGGAGTGCTCTACAACTGCAAAAATTTCTCTCATACTTTTGCAAATACCACAGCCAAAATCAACAGCACAAGTTTGATTTTCTTCATCATGAATTGACAGCTTATTTATCTCTAAGGAAGAACTTTCTAAACCCCTTAAGCTTCCAAACAACTGTGGAAGGATTCTGCTGACTGTTCAAAAAAATTTTATGCCTCATAAAATTATAAGCTACATTATTCAATTCTTCATGTGTTCTTTCAGAAAAAAAAAAGGAAAAAAAGGATGCATTATGAATTGCAACAGACTTCACGAAAAAAAAAGGCAAAAGACTGATCTGCCAAAAAACTTTCTTATTAGGACTTGTTTCATCTGATATTAAACCACAACATCCACATTGTGCATGAAGTCCAGCTAAACAGTGCTCACGATATCAGCTGATCTTAAGTACATATAGGCCTTCAAACACTGGGTCAAGTCTCATTAAAGTCAAAGTTTAAAACATGCTTCAGCGTGTGCAGAACAGTGATGGATTTACATTAAATGCTCAATTGCTTTCTAGAATTACAGCCTCAACAACTTCATACTCCAGCTAAGGTGAACATGATCCTCCTCATCTGGCTGGGTAATGCCAATGTGTTACTGCAGCCCCAAGAGCACAGGCACTGCCAAATCGCCAGAAATAATGGTCTTTGGGGACTGCTGGCACAGTGAGATGGCCCACAAATGGTGTCCTGAAGCCCTGGAGAACACAACCCCGACTGCAGCAAATCCAGGCTCTGCTTCTGGGCAGCAGCATCTGCCCCAAACGCTGCCTTGCAGTGAGCTGAGGGCTTGTTTGCAGTAGAGACTTTAAATCAATACACAGGAACGAAAGAATCCAGCAATGCTAACAGATCAAGTATTCAAACGTGGAATCCAGGGAACATTTCGCTTGCCAGTAAAACACCCAGTGTAACTCATTCACCCATGAAAAGAGCTGTGTCTGAAGTCATCTTTATTTACAATGTGTTTGTGCCATGTTTGTTTGGAAAGTGGAGGACGAGTTGGAGTAGGTGGCATCTCTCACAGCTTCCTCTCCACACGCTCTGCACTCAGACTCCAAAGGTCTGAGCTTCACAAGGCAGTTACTGAGGAGCACAGATTTATTTGCACCAAAAATACATAACGTGTTTGCTGTGAAAGTGGTCTGTTAGCCTGAGCTTGTAAATCAGGAATTCCCTATGCAAAATGTGGAGTTACTGTGCTCTAAAATTCGTGTAACACAGAAATCAGACCATGTGCCACTTTACCTCCACTGCCCAAAAGGCAAAGTGGCTATCAAAACTGCCAATCAACCAAGAATAGGCTAACAGGTCTGTTCTGAGTTTTGCTGAATGTCAAACTGGTCAAAATTCGGAAATTTTGTCTGAATTAGAAGCCTGAAGTTTTTACATTTATTCTCATCTGAAATCAAAATAAAAGAACAACACACTATGAAAAACTAGAAATCCTACCTTGAATCACCTAAAGTAAGGCATGACAGAAATAAACACTATGGTGAGAAATCTCTAATTTCCTCAGACATTCTGCTGGACACTGTGATATATATGATGCTCAAGTGAAACTTGATAACATGAAAAAAAAATCAGACTTCAGGTTTTCCTGTTTCAAATTCTCAGCCCACCCTATCCTTGGAGCTAATGGAGAAATCTCAGATAGCAGGAAAGAGCCCGGCAAGGAAATTAAAAAACCTCCAGGAGCAGGAGTTGTCTCCAGCTATGTCATACAAAGTATCATATAACATTTTTATCCACTCATTTTTCTAAAGGAAGAGATCCTTTTCCACCACAAACTGTGAGTAAAATATCACACCATAAAATTAAATAGATGCTAAAACCATGTAAGGATTCAGTTGATAAAAAAAGCTGTTATCCCAAGCACTGCTTCATCCTGAAACTGGTATTTTAGTAAGTATTTACATCCGAAAGGAATGGCTTGTTTCTAGGTTACTCTGCAGAGTGGCTGTCTCAAGAGAGATGAAAGAGCAAAGGTAGGTCTTTCCTGTATATCCCCATCAAGATAATAATGGATGTGATGGGAGAAAGCCTGAAGTGATGTCACTGGAGGCAGAGTGCACGCAGTGCTACACGGGTTCCATAATGGAGCAGGAGAGACAAGCCACGAACACGAGAGAGGGAAAATCCTGAGGAAAATCAGGTAAACAACAGTGAAATGGAAATTCAGTTGGAATAGAAGCTTTTGTTAAACTGGATAAACAGACACAGTTGAGTCCTCAGTAAGGGAACATGAATCACATGAAGGAGCAGAAAAAAAGAACAATAGCATCCAATTCTACAAAACAAGTCCCTACAAGAGACTCCACCATTCAGAGGGTCCTAAACCCACATACCCCACTCTGGGAGCCCATTAAAGACCATCCTGTAGGGCCTTTCTAACCTTCCACAACGTAACACACGTGGCATTTTTATAAGCCAGCAGAGGAACTCATTTTTGAGGTCTGTCACAAAGAACAGGAAATGCATCTTGCAGCATAAATGGTCATCCAGCACAGAAAGGAGATTTTGTGTTAAGGTTACACATGCGTACACGTAAACCCAGTTCCCTGGGGTAAAGAGACATTACATAACACCCCACTATTTACTAAATGTAATTTCTGTTTTGCTGAAATAAATGAAGGCAGGTAACTCCTGTAACCACAGAATCATAATAATGAACCGGCCAACAGATGGCAGCTGAACCAAATCACCTGATTTAAATAAGATCTGCATTTGCTTCAATCCAGCAAGTTTTGCAAACAGATTTAAGTCAACTGCCAGATAAAAATCAAGCAATTTCAGAGTCATGCTTGCTTGTAATGGATTATAACTTTATTATGAATTATGTCTCTGAACCTTCATGTTTAAAAAAACAAACATTACTACTGTGCCACCGAAGGGAGAAGGGGGGACAAATCACTCTATTTAATTTTGTTCACCAATGATATCATTAATACAATAAAAATAATGTGCTGTGCATGAATCTGGCTTCTGATGGCAGCACTTTGGTGAGAGACTGAGAAAATACAAAGCAGAAACAGATTCCTCAGGCAGTCAGTGAATATGAATAAAAAAAAAAAAAGAAACAACACAGGAGAGCTTTCTGGCCTGAGGTTAGAGGCAGAGGTTGGCATTATTTTACATTAGAAACAATTCACATTCAAAACTGTAATTGATAGCAGTGAAGTGTTAGGGAAAAGAGACTGTGGTGTTCAGGCAGGCTGACCTGCCAATCAAACTCAACCTTTCTTTGAATGAATAAAAGCTTCATTGCCCTATTATGTGGATCTGGGCAGGCAGCACTAAAGTACCCTGTTTGTCAAGTTTATGTGCACTGCCCCAAGCTACTCAGACACCCATGCTCAATAATAACTTGAAATCATCAGTGATTTTTGATAGGGTTTCTTTTAAAACATTTAGTGTTAATTTTACTAAGTCCCTGGGACTTAAAGAAACAGGAGGGCAATATTTCCACTCTGCTTTGTACAAAGACTGACAGACAATTGTGCTGCTGCTCTAGTTAAGGTAGAGCGAGGCTGTTGGCTGGGGTTTTTTTTAAAACATCTGTGAAACCGTGTAGTCTGAATGCTGCAGGCAACAGCTCCTTATCATTACAGGGAGGAAATGCTTGTCTTGATACTTTTTTTTTTTTTTTTGCCTCTCCTCCAGGCAGGAGAGCTCTTGTAAATAGAACAATTGGCTCTTTGCTAACCATTTGATGGGCGACTTTGGTTTTCAGGATTCCTTTCCTTTCCCAGTTGCTGCCAGTCCATTATGCTCCTTACAGCACCAAATCCACTGCTGCTCACATCCTGATGCACTTATGAGCACTGGAGACAGCTGAATTACTTCCTTCAAGCAAGTTGGTCTTTCTGTGGGTGAACAGACCCCCTTTAGAGCTCTGTGGTCTGCTGAGACGGGCAGCGAGTGTTCTGTGCTGAATTTGGCCAAAGTGGTTGATCACCTAAAACGCAGGGTGCAGTTTCTACTCCTCGTGTGGCGAACACCACCTTTACTCATGCAAGTCCCTAGGAAGCTCATCTTCCAGGAGATAGCAGAGAGGATGGGGGAAAGGTCTGTCAGCAGGAGATCCACAGGCCTAGGAGGATGTTTAAGAAAGGACCCCACTGCCCTGTTTCTTTCCTACCATCCCCCTGCTGCTATCAGAGTTTCTCTCTTAAATGGGAAGTGGGTGTGTGGCCACTGTGCAACACAGGTCTGTGTTTCGGTGCAATGAGGAGGGTTAGACCTCTGCAAGGTCAGCTGACAGGAATTTTGAAGACTGCTGTGACACCTCTGTTCGCTGAGGGAAGTGCCAAGAGCTCCTCGCTGAATATGAACAGTGACAAGTACTCTCTGGGCAGACGATTTGCTACTGCCTGCACAGCTCACTTCCCATTTTACTCGATTAACTTGCTTGTTCTCACAGCCTCTGCAGTTTCTTTTTACCTCCTAAACCTCCCTATGAGCAAGTATACCAAGTCAGTATATTCAGATGTGTCCACATTTGAAGTGCCTCATAAAGCTGCAACAAAAACTCCTGTGGTAATTAGTTTGCTATGCCCAGATATTCTGGTTGATACATAAATATGACAAACTCCACATAAATATAAATAAGAGCTCCAAACTCCACATAAATATAAATAAGAGCTCCTCCCAGAGCACAAGAACAAAACCAGTGTCACCATGAGAAAGTTGCCCTCCAAAGACAGCTCAATCTCAGACCTGATTTAGCAAGCAAAGTTTCTGATTACACTCAGCCCCTGCTTTTCCAGTTCTCTTCACAGGTGATTGAGGGGAAAAGCTACTTTTGTAAGTGATAACTGAATGCTGCAGCAAACACATGGGGCAGTAGTCTGTGGCTAGAAAAAGCAGCAAGGAAATCTTTCTTAAAATGCTTGCAGAAGTATTAAAGGAGACATGGAGAAGAAAGTGAAGCGCAAAAGAGGAGTTCACCCAATTTCTGCCTTTTAAACCACTGTCCCTCTTCCTTAGCCTATTGTCTCCTGGGTTTTAAATATCTTCTAAGCTGTATTTTCAAAGGGGAAGCTCTGTGTACCGGTGATCAGACAAGTTGGTTGAAAATAGATTCATCGGGCTTCAAAGGATAATTGTTTGCAAAGAGACACTACAAACATTACTATTTTGCAGTACAGCTATGACATTATTAACCTACTGTGCAAGGACTTGATCGCCAGATTGGTCCATTTATCAAAAATAAGGGAAATTCAAAGCACCATAAGGAAGGTAACATTTCAGCAGGCTTGGCTTTCACTTAACGTCATTAATCTCTCTATTTACACAGGAGGTAAAAGTCTTCGCTTAGTGGTGTCTCAGTGCCACGTAAGAGCCCTGATTCAGTGTCTGAGCTTCAGTACATCAGTACTGCACTTGGCAGAGAAGAAATATTAGTATTTCTGATATGATTTTTTTTTTTTTAGTTGCGGGGTCCCTTCCTTAGCTAAGTGCTGGGAGGAGGATGACAGATACTCTATGTGAGAAGCGTCTATGTGCACAAATACAGCTAGAACCGGAGAGAAGAAAAAGATACCCAAATACTGCAATATTTATGTCATTAAAAGAATGAAAACTTTTAATATCGGAGAATTTGTGTCTTCATACCATGGTATCACAAGTAAAAGCAAAGGGTGTGCTGGGGGAGGAAACATTGAACAATGACTGGATTTTTTTTTTTTTTTTTGTAAAGAAACTGATGGCAAACATCTCAATAATTCATGAAGAAGCAATTGATTTTTTTGGCTGGAAGGACTGGCTCCTTTCGACTTGTCCTCTCCAGAGGAAAAGCTCATTAACACGGAGGTGTGGGGGGCAGGGGGTGTGTGCACGTGTGCACATGGATGCTCTCCATGCTTGTACATGTCTGTGCACACACTGTTTATGTGCATATTTTTATCTAACTTTTAGACATCTGACACAAATCAGACAATATGTTTTTATTTCTACACAGACTGGAGACACAAATGCACCAATACAGTGAAAATAACCTTATGGATTTTCATTACGGAATTCAGGCTTCCCTATTCCCAAAGACTTTCATGAACACCCTAAATTATAGCCTTTTAATTGACCCACCTCCAAAGCATGCAGAGTGCTGAGATCCCAAGATGCACACAGTATTTTTGCAATATATTATGGGTCAAATTCATTTCAGGTACAACCCCTCTGGAGTGACTAGTTGTATCTTTTGAGAATGTTAGCCCCCAGAGTATAGTGACAGCAATTACCCCTATTTTCCTGCAGGAAACATCACAATATATTTGAACACTACTGAAAGCCCAGGAAAATGTGCTTATAGCCATGGCTCCCTCAGATGCCTAATAATGGAAATTATAATGTCTCCAGTTCAGCCTACTGGGTTTTGACCCCAATGGTCAAGACATCAGAGAAAGGTTTGGGTTTTTTTTCCTCTTAACCCTCTGGTTTTATCATTGTTTTAAAGATTTTTCAAGAGCTTTTTCAAGCAGGAAACATAGCATGAAACACCAGTACTTTGTGATTGGCTTCACTTAATCCCACACAGCCAAGGCACAGAGAAGTTGAACTAAAGCTGTGACTTATCCTCATGCCTGGACACTGCCAGTTCATGCCCTTGCACATCACGTACAGCAGATGTTGCAATAGGCTGGTAGAAAAGGGGAGAGATACAGAATATTTCCGAGCCTTAGGCTCCAAGGACACACTCTGCACAGTGTGCAGGGTGGAGGTGATTATTCTCAGTGAAGAACACACAAACCACCCCCTGTAGTCTGAGATTCATAGGCGGAGAAGCTACTCCAGCACCCCGTGATCCATCACCAACTCTCTGAAACCAACAAATTTTCTTCTCTGCCACTCACCACTTCACAATTTCCTCCCCAGCTTCCCACCTCCCTCCCTTTCTTCTCCTCTTCCCACCTCACCCTGGCACACAGCAGACCCTCTGTGATGAGATCACTGCAGAGAGTGGGGTGGGCACAGAGTGCCACTGCACGGTCCAGGTTTCCCGTGTCCCTGCAAACAGGACTGTGCTGTACCCACCCAGCCCACAAAGGGCCGACAGCAGCCCCCAGTACAGGGGCACTGGGCTGGCCAGGGCTCCTCTCCTCCAGTGCTCCAGTGATGCCTCAGTTCCCAGCTCAATCTCCACCCACAATGAATTACTGGGATAAATTCCCTACACTGGGAAGCTGGCACAGCTGTTGCTATACAGAATATTCCACAAACCCAAGGGGAAGCTGTGGGTTATTTCTGCTCTCTCCCATGCATGACTGTACCACAGCAAAGCAAAAGGAGCCTCACTTAATGTAAAACCTTC
This sequence comes from Oreocharis arfaki, assembly GCA_013398015.1. Lineage (NCBI taxonomy): Eukaryota > Metazoa > Chordata > Aves > Passeriformes > Paramythiidae > Oreocharis > Oreocharis arfaki. The sequence continues at coordinate 149,473 of VZRR01010232.1, read as the reverse complement.
TAGGGCTGTACCATTGTCTAAAATACTTATTTTTAAACAGTATCAGGAAGCAAGCAACACCACTGCCTTTGAAAGTTTGAAGTCTAGCAGCATCTTTTAAAACTCAGAAGATGGGGAATTATTTTGGATTTTGCCGACTCTGAATTGCAAACCCAAATGATTAACCTCTCCGCTGGGCTCCCTGTTTCCAGGGGAAACAGCAGAAAGGACGATTTCTATGCTTAAATCTCTAAATCAGATTGCACAGAGTAGTGCTGGCAGGTGATAGCTGAGCAGAGGATACATCCTTTTGTCATCAAAACCTTACAAATTATTTATTTGATCAGGAAGGAAAGCTGCAAAAGGCATCATATATTGATAGTTACTATTTCAGGGCAGGCTGCCATCCTTTCCAGTTGCTGTGAGGATAAAGGAACAACTCTCAAAATACACTCAACTCTCCATACATTATATTTTTGGAGTGGATGAACATTGAACTTACAGCTCAGACCACAAAGCTACTACATCTTTCTGTAATGGATTTGTGCAGCGTATGATCCCGTCAGCTCTGCCCCAGAAACCCTGGGCTTGTTTTTTGGCTTTGCCACTGATCTTTTGTGTGAGTTTGGGCTAATCACTTTATCCTGTTGTGCCTCCCTGTTCTCCCTTCCCTGCTGTTGCCTGTCTTTGGCTACTTATGTACAGAGAGGATGTCTCAGAACAGGGATTGGTTTCTACTCGGTATAGAAAATGTTATTTAGGATCCTGACTTTTGCTAAAGCTACTTCACAATTAAGTAATAACAACATGCCTATCCATGGATCTGTTTGTGTACCACCATTCAATCCCAGCTGGCACACTGTGCATTTTGGGACCCATCTTCTCATAGGAACAGTCCACTGATACTGAACAGTTTTCCTGAGCTGACTTAGGAAGAGTAATTTGAGCCTGCCCTGGCTCCCCATTTGTCTCCAACACCCATCAAAAGTATTACTTCTAATCCTGACTAGTGTTATGGAAATTCTCACAATAATGGCTCATTTACCTCTGATTTTTATGAGAATTTTATCATGCTAGTTTTTAGTGGAGGTTGATTTCTGGTTTTCATATAGGAAAATTCATAAACTACAAAGTGAACCCTTTACTTGCAATACAAGACTCCAAATACAGAGAAACCAGTAGTGCTGTATTCAAAAATCTTCTCATTTTTTTTCTCAATCTCATTATTCTGAAGGGAAGTAGTGTTGGAGTACCTCAGGTTGTCACACTCCCAACACGACAGAAACAAAGCTCCAAGGAGACAAAAAAGATTTCAGATCTGGAACAAACTCATTCCAAAGACAAATGGGGTGTCTTCCAAAGTATAACTCCTATAATGTCTTCCATAAAGGTAGACACTGAGCCAAGTCTCAGCAGTGGCCAGAACGAGCTGTGTGAAAGGAGAAAATAGGAACATGGAAAGTGTATCCGACTCTACTCTCCCAGCTTCCAGCAATGAAAGTTTCAGGGCTCTCCAAGCCCAGAGATTGTATCTGAGCCCTCATATTTAACAGGCTTTGTCAGCTCTATCCTCCTTGAACTTGTCTCTCTTTGAACTCATTTACAGTTCCGACCTCCACAACATCCTGTTGCAATGGGTTCCACAATTTAATCATGCATTGTGTGAAAAAGTACTTCCTTTGTTTGTGCTAAACCTGTTATCTGACCATTTAACAGGGAAATTTTTACTCCTTGTATTGGGAATTGTGAATATTCATTCCATATTCCCTTTGATAATTTCATAGTGTTGATCGTATCTTCTTTCTCTCATCTTTCATCCTAAAGATTTCTAGTCTCTACAATCTCTTCTCATATATCATTCCACAGTCCTGCCTATTCCTCTTCCCACCTCTTAACCCATCCCCAACCCCCAAAGATACCAACTTCCTTCACTTGTTTGTGTTCTTCTGATTAAGATGCTTGGAAGTGAAAAAGCAGAAGCTGGAGGAACCACATCAGTAAATGTTTTGTTCACACAACTCTTTGTATTACTTATTTTTTTATTTATTTCTGTAAGATTTCATTTTCTAAGAATCAGGAGAATAAAATGTTTCTTTAAAATGTGGTCACTTCCCTCAAAACTGATTCTAACTGCTAGGAATTTAAAAAAAAAACAAAAACAAACACACAAACAAAACAACAAATCCAACCAAATACAGTATTTCCAAAATTTCGTTATGGGCATTATAAAATCACCAATTAAGAGAAAACGTTGAGTGAAGGGTAGGGCCACAGAAAACACGTTTTTGCAAAATATAGTTTCATGGTCCCTGGAGTCCAGAGCTCATCAAGCAAGAGATTTACACATCTTGGTTACATTCCATTCCCCTCCTGTAATACAGTACGTGGTGCTCCTTTATTTCCTTGTGCCTTTTGAACTGATACCATCTCACCTGGAGCAAATGGGGAACAGCATCCAGGTACTGGCTCTGAGCTACAGGTCTTTGGCCTGCTCCAGAGCCCCACAGTGAGATTCACAGCTGTCCCCTGATGTGTCCCTCTCCTTTCTCCAAACTCCAACTCAGTTTTCATTTTTTCCCCAGGAAGACCACTGTGAGCATTTCCCTGCTGCAGATTTCAGAGCTTGCAGGGTGCAGTCACCTGGAGCTCCTTTTCCTGGATTGTGATAAATGAGCAACTTCACAGCATTTTATACCTTTCAGACTTCAGGGACACCATTTGACACGTCCAAAGCCTCACCTACTCTTTCCATGACTCGTAAAAGTCCTTCCTATTTTTGTTACTATATGTATAGCAGAAGCATATCAGTCAATGGCATCTCTCTCCAGGATTTTCTTTCGTCAACTGCAAGGGGCAAAGAAACCTTTGAATACTTTATAGCAATCTCTTGGTCTTCTGTCAAGAAATTCCTTGTCATCTATGAGAGGATCCTGCTTCTTCCTTAAAAGTGTCTTCTTTTGGATGTGAAATATTTCTGACTGGGGGGGCTCTGGGGCTCTACAGAAAGTTCCTTTACCAGTCGTGCCTATACAATTTCAAAACTTGCCCCTACTTCATCCTGCAGTCTCAGCTGCCACGTTGCAGCCTTCAGGTTTCCTTACCAGACTTTTAATTCTCTTGTTTATTTCTATTGCCCTTTTTATGCTTAGTGTATCGATTAAACAGGAGCATGCACAAATAATTCCTCGCTGGCTGACAGCAGACCTTGCACAGCTCGACTCAAAAGATTAAGACTTACAAATGCCACATCTGGACAGCCACAAGATGGGGACAAAACCCACAGGACCCTCCCTGAACGGGCCATACATTTTTGCAGGCATTAAATTAAAGTGTTAAGAATTCCTGTTACTCAAGTGTCTCCCTGTTATGCATCTTCAAATATCGTAATTTTTTCCCAAAATTTATAAATGTTCAATGTAGCATTATGGCCTCTCTAGTCAGATACACAACTATCCAAGTATCCTGCACTTCAAAGTAAATTCTTTGCATAATGTCGACACTCAGAAATTAATCTCTCTAATTCTCTCTCCCACCAGGCTTTAGTGTGATGTAACAAAGTCAGAAGGCGGCAAGGGAATCTGTGCACCACCAAAAAAAACCACCCCCCAAAATCTCAGATAGAACCAAAACCATAGCAAGGATTTTAATACTTGTAACACAAAAGGTTTTCTGTCAATTGCTTTGCCACTGAAGTTCCATGTATCTCATGCTGTCCATAAATCTTCCATTCCTCACAGGCCATAGGTTTTGGCACAGGAAGAAAGTATTTGTACCAGGAGAAGATGCAGCAAAGCTGGCCACAAGTAGGAAAGCAGAGGAGATGGCTTGAAGTTGTGTGAATTGGAATCTGAAGCTTCTTTTCCAATGACAAGCAGCAAAACATAAACAACACTGCCAGTCACGATGCCATCTTTAGGGATTGAGGTAACTGTTGAGCTAAATAGGACAAATGTCCACAAACTTCTGTTTCAAACCCCTGGCAAACTCCACCAAAAAGCTTTGCACCCCTTTCTGCTCACTTAGTGACGTAAGAGTTGTCCCTGCCAATTTGAGAACCAAACCCTTATTACTTGAACCAGTGACTGAGGAAAATGTGAACGGAGGATATTCTGCAACCTGGAAAATGCAGTCACAAGGGACACAGGAGGCAGAAAATTTCAACCTACAGGAGAAGGTAAGACTGAAATAACAGATTTGTGTTCTCTTGGCAAAGCTGAAGCAGCTGACAACATGAACTTGATGAAGCAACCCAAACTACAGTGGAGAATCAGATGCAGGAAGGAAAGGGGATGACTCCAAGGAGAAACAGCTCTTCCAGTCTCCAGCAGACCTTTGGAGAGGTGTTACCGAACGAGAAGACAAAAGACTGGCCAGAGCAGGAACCAACAGCTGGGAGAAAATGAACAGATCAGGAAAGAGTACGTGTGATTATTCTGCACATGGTTAATGGGGGAGAAGAGGTCCTTGAACTTGTGTGGGGTGAGGTCACCATGGGTGACGTTAGCTCTGCAAAGCAGCACCATTGTTCTCCCTGAAGTCTTCCCCTCTGGACGGTCAAAAGAAAATAACTGTTTTCACCATCTTCTCTTTTAATTTCAAGACACGGCGATTCGGCTCCAGCTGTTTCCACACCCTGCTTTACATCCACGGTCCATGTGACCTTTCCTCCCTCCCCCACCCCCAGCCTTTTCCTCTCTGAGCTCTTCAGAACAGCTTATACCAAACAATATTTAGCCCTAATTCATTCTTGCTCCATTTGGTTACTTCTCTCAGCTACAAAACACAAAATAGCTGCACTTCCCTAATGAGACAAACACAAAAACCTAATGAAAATACTGGCACTGTTAAATTCTTCTAACATGAAAGTCAACGCTGCCCCAGCCCCCTCTCCCTCATTTTCCATCTCTAGCATATATATTATTAACCACCTTTTTTATTTTGCTGCTTATGAAAGAATACATGGTCGATGTGATCTTGTGTCCCCGGGATTAGGAGTTAAGACATCCCCTATAAATCAGTGTAATCTTTGTAACAGGACATTGTTGCATTGAGCATTCCTGTCTGTATGATGCATTTTCAATTACTCTACATGCTTTCTACTTAGTAAGCCAGCTTAATTCTTTGCTATGTCACAATATTAGAACATGTCCCAGGTTAGAAAAAAGGAGCAATCTTAGAGCCCTTGTAAGTTGTTTAGCCTCTGGCACTTATAAATCCAAAAACACAAGGGAAATCCCTTCTTCTTGCTTGTAATATGCCTTTAGATTTATTACTTAAAGAATCTGTTCACTTAATCCTCAGCTGAGGTCAGGGTTCATCTGCATTCTAATAAAGGTTTTAGTACGAGTAAGACAAAACAAAAAAATGAAGGAGCTGTGTATGCCTGTAAAAGCAAGCAATACTGCAGATAAAGTATATTCCCAAGTAAATTCTCCACCAGGAAAGAAAACGAAGCAGGAAAAAAAAGCAGGATGCTTTAAATTACTCTACACAAATCCTGACCATCTATCTTGGGCTGCTCTCTTCGACAGCTTGGCCAGGGTGGGCAGGCAAGGCAGAGGCTAAAGAGCTCTTTAGGGACCAAATTACTGTTTCAAAATGGGCCTGCTGCTCCAAGGATATGACAATATTATCTGAGAAATGTTACAGACATTGTGTGTCCTTCAGAGTTCTGCTAACACATCTCCTGTGATTGGAGGCATGTGTCACCACAAAAAAAAAAATCCAAAAAACCCCAACAAAAACTAAGAAAATATGTTCATTATAAATAGTCTCAAGGATATCTGGATGTAGAATTAGGAAAATGACCAAAATATGGCTATGAAACCTCATTAACATTCTATGTTGATGATCACGTTTGGGTTTCCAGAAAAATAATGTACAGATGTTTTATGTTGTCTCTGTCTTTTCAGGGGAACTTGTTTAATTTATTGGGGTTTGTGCTGGAACGAAACAGTCCTACAAATTCCCTAAGAGGTACAGTGAGAAAGAAAAAGGAAAGATGATGCAGAAAAGTTATCTTAGCCTGTCTTCTTAAAAATCTGCATATTAATGAGCTTGTCTGTACATCCGTGTGTGCAAAAATATATATTTTTTTTACATTATATCAAATGAAAGAGCTCTGTTTGTTGAGGAAAGACCTCAGAAAAATCGATGTATCCCCTGGCTTCTAGCTGATTCCACTGAAATTCAGGCAAATCATGGTAATTTCTGTATTCACAGGACAAAGCTCCTGTAGGCAAAGTGCACATTCTGCACCTCAACTTTCTGCTTTAGAGCAGCTCTCCCCACAACCACCCCTCTGCAGAGATCTCGGGTCAAATCTATGGATTTGGGTGTCCACGCTCTGAGCAGGGTTTGCCCCCAGGAACACACTCTGCATCACAGAACTATTTTAACACAAACAAGAACTCCACCTCCAACAAATATTTTGTGCAAACACTACCAATACAAAATTCAGTGGAAATTTTTTGTTTACCATGAGGTCCTAATCCCTGCCCTGCAGGTAAAATCACCTGCACCTGGGTAGCATTTATAGAATTTCACCTACTTCTCAACCCAGAGACAGCACAGAACCTATCACCCTCAGTGCTACAGCTGTTTCATCACTGATGAAAATCCAATTGCAACTACCAGCACTGATTGTTACAGTGTTGTTAGACAGAACACTGAAGGTACAAATTAAACACAAGCACTTTGCCCTTTTTCCAGACACATTACAGCATGGAGCATCCCTCATCCATATTACTGTGACACAAAGCAGGGCTTCTGAAGCAGGAGAGGGGGAATAGCACGTTGCTCCACTGTTCCTGGATCCTCCAGAGCACAGACCAAATTTCTAAGGAAAGGTGTGAACACGAAACTGAGTCAACAAGAGAATTCCTCTTTTTTCCTTTTTTTTTTTTTTTTCTAGTACCTGGCCTTGCCTTGCAGGTCCTGGGCCCTGATCTGGCACCATGATACTGCACTCAAACTGGAATGCCTCTCCCTCAGAACAAGGATCCCAGTGTAGCAACGTGGAACTAAGGTAAAGCTTTCCAGGGAAAGGGCTGCACTCAATCATGTTTTCCCCAGCACAAGCCTGTTATCTACAACAACAAACAAAATTTACATTCTTGAATTATACCAGGTGGAACAGTTATTTATTCATCAGGTTAGGAAAACTGTGAAGTTGTCAGAGGGCACCTACTGTGAATGTTTGAACAGAACCATGTTCATCCCTGTTTACAAACAGCAGATAAGAGGATTCAGAGGGAAATTTCCATACCATAAGCATCTAGTAAGACTGCTTGTTCTGCTGGAATATAAGTTCTTATTTCCATTTACTTCAGTCTGCAGAAAAAAAATTCAATTTAGGAAAAAAAATTAAATAAATAAACCACTCTTCACAGGAGAAGATCTCAGCAATCAGATGCCGAGCTGAGAACACCATCCTCCTCACGGCAGCATTGAGCACTCAGTTCAGCACACACTGATAGTGCAAATGGCCTTTCCTTCCTTTCCAAAGCCAGAAACAGAACCCGTTTAAGAGAACCCATCCCCAGATTCTGGTTTGGGTTTTTTGACACTTATGGGTACTGAAGGACTGGTTTGTTTTCTTCTTGATCTGATCCATGACTAAGCCCATTTCTGTTCTTATACAGATTTATACCACCCCTGACCTCCCTATCACTTCTGTTCATTGACACCACAAGACATGAGGAGCAAGCACATCTTTTTCTTGCTCCTGTGTGTGGTCCTCACTGGCACACACAGAGATTGGGGCCATTCTATTGTGACTAAATCACCCCCGTGAACTGAGCTGTCTTTGTCAGCTGGCACTGGGCCTCTCCAGAGCTCTGTGAGAGCATGTTGAAATGTTTTCAAGAAAATAATTGATTAGTTGAGAACTATGGGTTATATTAACACTTTGATATGATTACAAATTTAATTCCCCAGCTCTTCAATCAGGTAAATTGTTATCAATAAGAGCATTTCCTCTGCATATGAGCAAACAGTTTTCTGAGGTATTTCTGATTTTCTGGACATTGTTTAAATTACAACTCTTCCTGGGAAGCAAATTATTCCTATTCTGGTCAGAGCTCATGCTCCAATCCTAAAAAGAGCTGGCTGCCTTCTCTTGGCTGTCTTTCCCCAACCTCTAAAGGCTTAACTCAAGCCACAAAAGTTAGTGTCTGGAAACCAAAGGCAATCATCCTTCTCCCGATTAAATCCCAAATTGCCATCTAAAGTTCCCCACATTCAGCTTTCCAATCCCCTTATTAGACTATTTTAAAAGCAAACCACAGTGGGGTTCCAACAAAGACCATGTCTCATTGTTATAGGCTTGACTGTCAGTAACTAAAGATGTCACACATGCAGAGTGTGCCCTGTGATGAGCAACCGTGTCAAAGGAGGTTCTCTGTTAAAACACTGATACTTTAAGAGTGGGATTTTCAAAAGCACTCAGCATTCACACAACTGTTCAATGGCAATGCTCCCCAGCTAGGGCAATATTGAACACTTTTGAAAATCCCATCCTACATGTTTACACAGTCTTTTAATCATTTCTGTCCAGGCTGGCAGGCCCTGGGTGCCAGAGAAAGAAGAAAAGGATTTAACAAAGCAGAAATAAAAATAAGGAAAAATAGCATCTAAGGTAAAACACCTCCTTTAATAAATTAAAGGGTAAAATAATTCACATTTTTAACCCCCCAAAGAAAGCTAATAGTCAAAAAACACCTAGAAATAAAGCAGTACTCCATTGGTATGAAATAGCTCGGTGTGGATAAACGCTTAAATTCAAAGGCTTAATAACCCAACGAAAGAATACTGAGAATCGTTAGAAAGGAAGACAACCTGCTTTGTAACATCAGAGAGAGCTGATTAAATGGGCAGTTTGTTCTACAATTTGGTCAGTGGCATTTTGGCATTACAGTATAAATGGGTGAGGATTAAGTCATTTCTCAGCTTTCCTTGGCAGAGTCTTTTATTATTTACACTATTTACTTCAGGGAAGTCTTGGCGTATGTCATATTTATCTTGCTGAAAAATGGGCCCGTAAATGCATATCACCTCTTGAACAAAGCAGAGCATTGTGATACTAATTTGGTTCATGAAGTACGTAATTCAGCCTCTCTGCACAAGGGCAACATTTGTCTCCTGCTTTATTAAACAACTATAAACTCATTTTTTTCACTTGGTACTGGAATAGGCCAGGCCACTGCCACACACACATTGGCCTTCTGGAGGGCTGCCTGAACACGGCAATTGTCATCTTTCAGCACCCACCACCATCACGTGAACACAGACAGGACTGCGAGAGCAGAGGGGATGTTTGGATCAAGCCTTTCCAGCAGCTGGGGGTAACAGGGAGGCAAGTCCTCAGAGACAAGCAAATAGAAACTCTATGCTAACCTCTCTTCTACATTCCCAGAACGGTCAGGTTTTCCCACCCGAAATTCTTAGCTCAGGCAACACCTCTTGCTGCAAAGGGTTTGTCTTGCCAGCCCAGCCAACAAGACCTGGCTCCAGAGGGGCAGGGCACAGGCTGAGCACAGAGCCTGCACATTTCAGAAAGATGATTTGCCACACTCACACTCCCCAACACAGCAACAGGCAGGAGCATCAGTGACTGCACCTCCTGCCAAAAAACCCCTTCCACCCCAGCAGAAATGCAGTTTAATACCCATTGCATCCAGATTTGCCATGTCACGGAAGATTACAGCATTTTACTTTTCAGTAGCCACATCTCTAAACACCACTTCCCCCCACCAAAAGCTCTTTTCGTGCTTCATTTCAGACCAAGCTCTAAGTGAGACCTTCACTACCCCACCTACAACACATCCTAGGAGCTCTACACCTGCCTGGTGTTTACCACTGCCTGCACTATGAAATACATAAAAGTGCTGTACAGGAACGGGAAAAATAGAGATGGAGAAGAGGAAATACAAAAAGGCGACTTCCAATTACGAACCTCTTTTTCTAAAGCAGACATTTTATACTCAAGTGGTTTAAGAGTAATTTGATATTACAGAGCAACCAAGTATGGGGAAAGGAGGAATGATGTGTGCAGCTTACAAATGCAGAGAATAAATACACATTTTTTAGTGAATTGAGAGTGTTTAAAATAATTTCACAGACAAGATTCACTTATCACCACAGGTGGCCTGTGTAATAGATGTTTTAGTTGAAGATGCAAAAATTCGGAGTAGCAGGAATTGTTGATTACAAGCAAGAGTGTTTGCACTTAAAATCCTATCAAAACTGATCTTTGTAAGCAAATAATATTAGACTAATCTATTCTCCAGAGGTTATTAAGTGCGTAGGCAGAAAACAGCATTGTCATAATGTTAATTAATTTGAACAAATGGGGTAAGGGGGTAAAGAGCTGCTTTTATGAAAGTTTCTCATTTCATCTTTGGAAATATGTTAGACCAAGAGCTGATCATAATAATAAATACCTAGATTTTAGGGGTTGTTTTCCTTGAGAAGGATTATGCAAATACTTATTTTACATGCAGAACTATCGTGATTTATATCCTAAGTGAGAGATTAACCAGAAAGAGACCAAAAATCCAAAGCAAAGGCCAGAGCTCTGCATCCCCTCATTATCCAAACTGCATCCATGTACCAACATGGAATTCCCCATCTGGTTTTGTTCTGGAATGCTGCTGGGACATACAGCGCTCCACACAGAAGATCACAGGGTCAAGACCCAAACTACCAACAATCAAGCTGAGGGCCTGCTCCTGATGAGGCAGTCACCTCCCATGAAAAATAAAGAGAAGAGGCAAGAAATGATGGAAAAAGATACATTAAAACAAATCTAAGTGCTTTAGAGTTTCTGAACAAAGATATGGTTTGGATTCCCTTTTATCCACAGCACCTACTTTCTGTAGCTGTCGGAGCAATCCTGCTTTTGGATCCCAGGCCAATAGAGCAAGAATTATCAAGTGATATCTACTGTTCTCCTCTCCTGTGTTTCAGCTTGACAGCTCTTTTTCCTTGCTTGATTTGTCCCAAAATTGGGATGTCACGCTTTCCTTAGCCACATTTGAAGATGACAGAATAGTACCTCTCCTTACCCACTACCCAAAACTGATTACAGTAACAATTAACTAAAGCTGCTGGCTATCAGTCTAAATAGATTTATCTTTGTGCTCCATCCTAGTTCCCCTTCTATAAAACAAGTGTTGTCCTGTAAGCCACTGTGCTCTTACCACCACGCTGTCTCATAAGCTGTTTGCTCCTGTCAATGCATTTCTCTTCAATAAAGACTTTTTAGAGGTGGCAGTTACCTGCTGTTTGTCACACCCATCAGGAAAAGGTACAGGTTGGCTGATGGTCATCTAGACAACAAAACAACGGCTACTGCAGGGTGTTTTCCATGGAGCACTGTCAGCTAAACCTAAAAGACTGACTCCTGCACCCAGTCACTTGAAGAAAATTACAGAGGACAGAAGCACACAAGAAGAAGGGGCATTAAATTCAATGAGGTGTGTGCATATAGGAGCGGAACAGGCAGTTTCATCCTGTAAGTTTTAATTGCCATTTGTCTGGAAAGCCCCCATAATTCACTCATTAGTTCTAAGTATTACAGCTTTCCTTAAGAGAAGACAAAAGCCAGAACCTCCATGACATTCTCAGCATCCAATGCAGTGACTTCTCTTAAAGAATGTGGTTCTGGTTTTTCGTGTTTCATACATACGGAATACGCCATGAATAATGGCAATAATGCCATGAAAAAATGGTTATTTTTACTGTTATTACAACTACAAGAGGAACCAATAATTTCCATTTAACTTAGAGAATATACAATCATAAAGCCCCTGTCTGAAAAACAAAAATTTAAAAGTGCATTGGTGGTTTTATGCCTTGTGTGGTCCATACAGTCTGGTACAGATCCTATAAGGAAATATCTAAAGTAGCAAAACCTGCCATGTGCTGCTCAGATGATATTAAGGACAGGTACTTATTACATCCATCTTGCAAAGATAAGAAGCAGCATAAATACAAGTAGTGAGAAGTGAGAAAAATACAGATCTAATGTCATTCCATGACGCAAATCCGGAAACTGCTGCACAAACAGAAGATCCAATCTTTTTGGATCTGAAGTTTTGCATCTTCAGACACTGTACGGGATTAGCTTCTGCCACATTTACTAATGCAATGGATGCAGATTTTTCCCTTTATATTTTCCTATTAAAAGCACAACAAGCAATTACTTCATGAATTTATTTTCAGCTGCCAGTAATCAGTTGCTTGCTATCAGCTCACAGCAATTACATACAGTACCCATTATACGTGCATGGATATCCTATACCATGCTTGCAATATTCTGGACACACAAAAAAAAAAACCCACAAAGGCACAGTCAAGCTGACTTAATAAACTTTGTAACAGAGCAGAATTAAGACTAGAAATGTTTCAGCAGAAAAACATTTTTCCATAAGAAAAACTTCCAAATGTTGCCTATGCAATGCCAAGAAAATCCACACTTTCTTCCATGCATCAATGCCACTGCGTTCAGACTGGCTGGCTTTTTCTGCAGTGACCCCATCTTGCCTTCTGTATTATTTAAAAAGATTTATAGCTGGGTGTCTCGTGTGCTGAAACATGAGCTCTGACCCCCAGGCTTGGAAGTTGTCAGGCAGAAACATTAATATTATGCCACATTAGGAAAGAAAACTCATCAGTAGCAGCAAACCAAACGACAGAGTGAAACATGATGCTTCTTCTCATACATGACACCGAACATTTAAACATACCCAAAAAGTTGTGCCCTCTAATGTGCCACCTGCTCTGCTGCACCAAGGCAACAGCCAAGGAGCTGTGCCTCAGGTGGGGCTGATCTTGCTAAAGGTGATACAGGAGAACCCACAGTCACTGTAAGCAACAATAAAACCTCATGCAAAAACACAAACAGACAATTCTTGTCTAAAAGGACTTAACAGAGACAGTCAGGGTGGAAGATGGAGAGACACAACCTACACGTGGGGCATCAGGAGTCAGAACTGAGAGATGTAAAATGGCTTCTCCAAAAATGCCTGAGAAATCCATGCCTGAGCACGGGACTCTCCTGGGACCCCATCCACCCTCACACCACATGAGTCTTCACCAAAATCTTCGACACTGACAGAACCGGCAAAATCATTTCAACAAATGTCTGTGTGCCCACAAAACAGCACAAAGCCCTAACCCGAGATTTTTTAAAGGGTTGGCTAATTTTAATGACTCATAAAATCAGTTGTGATGCTTCGTGCTAAAAATAGGCACAAACAGCCTAAGCTTCAGGGAGTAATCAGATTGCCACACAGGTAAACAAGGATTTTCTTCACAAATCCCACAGGCAGAGCTTTGGTTTGGCAGAATATTTGAAGGAAGCACATACACATATATGTGATTTCTACAATCTTTTTTTCAGTTTCATACACATTGATGTCAGTAATCTCTAAGACTACATAGATTCAAGGTCTGAATTAGGAACACAGAATTTACTATGTCATAAACACGGTCATCAACGATTCAAAATATTACCCGTGCATATTTTGCTCAGATGTGTGTTTTGCACACAGCCTATTCGAAAATAATTAACCCCGAAAGAAAATGCAATAGAAGAGAAATGAGAAGAGGAAGAGAAGGGAAGAAGAAGGGGCAGGAGGAAAATAGGAAGAAAGGCAAAGGCAAAATGAAAAACTTGCTGTCTCTGCTTCCTAACACCAGTCTCAAAAGTCACGTGAGCTTCAACTACCTTGATGAAACCAGAGGAGTAAAGACATATATGTTTAATCACTGAGGCAGATATGATTTTTTCAAAACCATATATTTTATTTAAGTATGATTTCCTTTTCATAATAAAAAATGTATTAATATGTACTTTCTCACTAATCTCAGCAATACCTGGTAATTTTCTCGTATCTTTAAATATTTCTTAGAACAAATGGTCGTGGGTCTTCTCACATGCCATGTGCACAGGTGAATGAGTGTGAGAAAGGTCCTGTCCCTCATCTGGGAATCCAAATTTGCTTTCTCAAGACCTGTTCATTTAATGCCCCTTTTATAATGTACAGAAAACTAAAAGCTGAGCACACAGGAGGTTGTTTGGGTTTTTTTTTCAGACACTAATCAGAGAAACTCTAATTCTTATGGAAAAATGAGGCTCAAACAGATTTTCACCAGCTTCACGTATTGATTTTGTACCTTACTGAGCTCTTCTAAAATTCCAACACGCCAGAACAGTTGTGAGCCCTATCATAATTTGCACCTCTCCTGACACTCTGCTAATATCACAACTTCTATGCACCACTAGGCATGGACACAGCCCTCCTCCCCTGAAGGGTCTGCTCACGAGATGCTCACGGGGACATACATAATGCAAAAGACTACTGCATCAAAAAGGGAGTATCAAGAGTGTTTCTGGTCTCTGTAAAATGTACAGAGTAAGATGTAATCTTGGTTGCAAGGCAAAAAACTTGGTTTCTAGAAGAGGTGTACATCAGCAAAGGTTTACATACTTCTTTCAGTAAACATCTGCTCTTTTAATAAAAAGTCTAAACCAGCTTGAGGCACAGCCTGTGAATCCTGGAAGTTCTGGGGGGCAGACTGTCATTGCCTAAATACAGCTAATTGGAAAAAGCCTTTTCATTACAATCAAATTTTACATATTTTCCTGACTTTAAAAAAAAAAACTATGTAACTTTTAAAAAATTACGAAAAGTTTGACCCTTAAACACAGAGGTTTGTGGCATACAAGATGTTTACTTTCTGAGAAAATGAAACAACACGAACACCAAATTTTCCTGACTTATTCCATCCTTCTTGCTATACTCGTGGCAGGATACCTACCTCCTGCTACTTGTGCAAGTTTTATATACATGCCATGCAAACAAAAAAGAGCATACACATGAAGAGAAGCAGGGGATGGAGAGAAGAATGCATGTAAACAACACAAGAAGTCCACAGTGCCTTGAGGTTACTGCACACTTCAGATGTAATTTTTTTATTTTTCCTGAGTGAATATGGAAATCCACCTCTGAGCTGGAAAGTGTAAAGACCAGGGACAATTTATAAATGTCTCGTACAAGCAGAGAAAAACCTGGCAGCCAGAGGACAAACGCTAGGATTGTGTGCTTCCCAGGCCTGCAGACTTTCAATTAAATTAAGTTCTAATAATTGTGAATACATTAGCAAATATCAAAGAGTGAAATCAGAATACAAACAGAAAGGAAGGGAGTATTTTTAACAGATCTGTTATTTCCAAAACAGTCAACCGTCAACAATGGTGACAATTCAGTTGAAGTTTCCCAAATGCTAACCAGGGATTGGGTTTTTCAATGATTTTTAGATTAAATAAATTGAGAATTTTGAAGAGTCTACCACATTTTTAAGTTTTTTCTGTCAATGAGAATTTGTCATGCCAGTCTAAAGATTTTTTTTTCCCTGGGTATTTTTACATGCACATATACAGCCAGGAAATTGCACTCAACCCAAGAAAGACCCAGCAAGCACAAAACTCGAGCAGAGATGAGAGTTGCACAATGCTGATGCCATGTCCTTTGTGCATTTAGAAAAGGCAAATCAGGCCTGACGTGAAGCGATCAGAAGGAGCATTTGGCTTAGAGAACTGTGGATAAGGCCAAGACTGTCAGTGTTGCAATCAGAAGCTCTGGGACAGACAAACAGCTCATGCCCAGGTCTAAGTTCACCAGGACCAACAGGCTGCAATTGCTGATCCTGCAGTGAAGCTGCCCTGCGTACAAACCGTGCCCCTTCTGTGCTGAATTTGCCACACATGGGTAAGCTGAACCCAGGGAAGGTGTGGCCTCTACCAAGGAGCGCACAAGAGCCACACAAAAATCAGGAAAAATGAACGGGACATATGGATTTCCCACATGGTGAAGCACTGGCCCATGTACACATTATAAAGAATAACCTCTACCCTTGAGTTCAAGACGCTTTGTTTCAGAGCATGTCCTCTTCCAGAAATTCTCATCTCAAAGCTGAAGATGTTTCCTCCCTGTGCTATAGAAAATTAAGGGCAAGAAGTGGCAACAAAATCTCAGATTTGTCTAAAGACAAATCAGACTTTTTGTCGAAGTCTGACAAAAGGCAACTGGCCAACACTCAAGAGTACTTCACAGGATGGCCAAAATTCTCCAGAATCAGGGAGTCAAGACCACAAACTGCACTCACAGCTTGAAAGCTCTCAAATAGGTCGCAGGATTTTTTTCTATGTCTCTTTTTATCCAGAACCCCCCCCTACCACTGAAAACACCTCTGTCAGATACCTCACCGCTAATAAAGAACTCTTTAGACAATACACCCCCTTGTGAGTTCCAGAGTTCATGTAGAAAATCTAAGTTAATGGTTTCTCAATACTATTTTCATTTCCTGCCCATGATCCCAGTGCAGCAAAGCGTTTAAGCATGTGCTTTAAACTTTGTTCTAGAAGTGCTCAAGAGGCACAGCTACGTGGTGCTTTTCCTGACTCCACTTAGATGTGAAGAAGGGCAACACAAGATAATTAACATTTGCAGTACACATTCCTTTCATTTGAATTTCACTTCCTGCTCAAAAAACACAATTGTAATTTGCACGCTGCTATTCTGAGTAACTTTCAATCACTATGACAGTTTTAAAAATTATTTAACACGATACATAAACAGCCTGGAGCAAATGAAGCTAACAAAAATAAAATATTTGCAAATAGAAACAGCAAAGAGTTTCATTTCACTCTAGAAAATTACAGAAACCTGCTTAAAAACAAGTTGAATGAGTAATGTATTTTTCCAAGAAAAGTTTTTTTGTTTGGGTTTTTTTTAAAAGATGAATGAGTTGACAGATGTTTTACTAAAACCATTAAGGCAAGATGGCAATAATTTCTGGGTATGTTAACTAACCCACTGCTAGCTGGATCATGTGATGCATGACAACACAGTTTTCACATTAGGTGCAGAAGCAGTTTACCAGTTTGAAAGTCAATCATGTGAGTATCCTGTGCCCCAGCCTTCCTATCCCTAATCTAGAACGCCATCAATAAAGGGACAGATATAAATACACCTGCGCATAACTTTAGCAACAGATTTAAGGTAGGTGCTTATTAATATCATGAAGATATGATTCTTAATGATGTGGGAGCAGAGCCTTATATAGGTTTGAATAATGACATTGTCTCATTGCATGCATAGTTTGTGCTTTTGTCTGAGACAGGTTCATTTTTCACTGGAGGGGAAAGGTTCATCTCGCACGAGGGGGGTAACCAGTTGATGTTACAAGGCTGACGATTAGCCCCCTCGCTGTTCCACATGACACTGGGAAGGACTCCAGCAGGCATCCTTAATGCCTGCTTCAGCATCTTGAAGAAATTAATGAACACAGCTTCGATGGCAAAACATTTCAATCAACCCCAACCAGCTGTGCCTACCATTTAAAAATTATAAATTTTAAAAAATGACATATTTATTTAAAAACAGGCTTATCAGAAGTTTCTTCGAAGGATACAAGTTATTTTGGGAGCAAGAGAGGGAGGAATAAAAAGGAAGAAGGACAATGGTGGTTAGTGCCAAAAGATGTGCGTTGGCCCCTGTGTTTGTTGAACAAATTAAGCACGTTCTGGTTTTTCACCTGCTGAAGTAGCAGCAGTGCATATGGCCCAGAAGTTAAAAATAAGGAAATATGCATACATTACCATACTTAATGGACGACCCTCTCCATTTAATATGCAAATTTCCTGAAATATTACTGAATGCCGTCTGTTCTAAATGAATAAATTTGAATTGCAATTAGAATAATCTTGTATAATTAATGAAAACTGTCAATTTTGGTTCATAAGTAATTTGATTAACAGGATGATGGGACACTTATCAAGTTCACTGGACTGCTAGGGTATGAGAAAGCTGACAGGGAAAATAAGGTGGTCCAGGCACTTAGGCACCACTGGAATATTATCCTAAATTATTGATAACACAAGCTAATGAACTTCAGAAAGTGAACTCTGCGTGCTTTATTTAAAGGGACAGTGCAGTGGGGTGGTAAGGACTGCTTTGGCCATGATAGCCTTCTCCAAAATGCAGTCGTGCCATTACCCACTCTCATAGGAGAGAAAAAAAAAAAAAGAAGAAAAAGATCCACAGGCAACAACACACACCTACTTAAACCTGAAATTTACACTTCCCAGCTGCTTCCAGAGAGGGAAAAAATGTTCACACCATAAATGTAAGAAAGGGACAATGCAAGCCAGGTGGAACACAGTTTATATAATGTACCACAGCCACTATTTTATGTTGTATTTCCATTGGTTAAAAACCAGCACTCATTACACCTGGTTTTCCATGCTTTTTTCTTCCTATCATCTACCATGCAACTGGCTAGCAATATTTTTTTCAAAATGAGCTTTTGCTAATTGAAAACAGGAGAATGTTAATGTATCAGTTACAGTCTTATAAGAAAAGCAATTTTGAAAACCAGCCACTACACACCCAAGAAAAGCCCCAACTCTGAGCTCACCATTTCCCCCAACCCACGTGTTCCCTGACAATGCCATTCTGCCACAAATGGGAAAGATGACTGTAGGCCAAACCTCTGGGCTAATACACCACTCCCTCTGTAATTCCATTAACTTCGGGGGTCAGAGAGGATGTAATCCAATGCAAAAGTTGCCAGTAATGGCATTTTAAATCAGTACAGCCATCAGCACACACAGGCTGCAATTCTGATAATCTACCTAATGAGCCCAAATGTGAGTAATATACGTGAACCTTAGTAAAAATATCAAATCCATGGCAATGTCTGAGGATATTAAGTTTCCCAAATCAGTTTATTTTTTGAATGAAAAGTTCAGCTGGATATGGTATCCTGCCACAAAATGGAATATGGTGAAATTAGAAGGGTATTTTTTTCTTTTCCACTCAGTCTGTCTTCTTATAAAGACATTCCTCTCAAACCATGCTTGATTCCGTGCACATCATTCACCTCTCTTATGAAACTATGTCATATTTTATACATTGCACATGGCGTTCAGTGCACGCAATTATTCCACATCGCCATCACACAACCAACAGAACAATTCTGAATGCAACTTCAGAGTGAGGTCTCTTTCCAAACATCCTGATAAAGCACATCCTGGATACACCCACAAAGTATAAATGGAATCCAATGCAATCCGGCCTTTTAAATTTTGCAAACAACAAGTTGAAAATGGTAAAATCGCCTGCTGAACGAGCCTCCCCTTCGGCTGAGCGCAGGCACAGAGCCAGGGGATGCTGGGAGATCGCCTGGAAAAGCCTGCTATTATATAACAAAAGCCAGGGTGCATGAGCAAGGTTTTCAAACCATTAGAGCACTGAGAACTCAAAACAGATTTTCAACTAATCACTAAAAGACACTTCTGCGACCCAGGGACCAAATCTCTGCTGAATTCCAGGTTCAGACACTCTGAGCATCAAACCACCGGCACTACCTACAGGAAGGTCACAACTTTGAGTCGGATGTAAGCGTCCACAGATACAAGAACAATACCTCGTTTTTAAATCACACATTCTGATAATGTTCACATCTTGCCTAATGCAGAACTTTTCAACACAGGAGGTAACATTTATCAAAAGTACAAGCATCTGGAAAAGGCTTTTTGGAACTGAAATGCTCCAAACCACAGGTGTGTAGTTATAGGCAGACATTATTAGAATTTGCAAAGCCAGAAATCAGCCCACTTCACTAACCCTGCCCTATATTCCTATGTAGCCATCTTAGCTTGTTTCCACAAGAAAATGCAGTTTCTGCAACACTGAGCAGCATCAGAGACACCCAAACACTTCTGAGCTCAGATCTTGGTACAGTGCTCATCAGTATGGCAAATAAACCATGTTACAAGAAAACAATGCCATAATTGGCCAGTGGGGCAGTTTCCGGTCTTCTTCCCCTGAGGCAATCAGGCCTTTTTTTCAGTCTCATTTCCTAAGGAAACCAGGATCTGCGAGATCACATTGTCTGCTCATGAGTCTCTCTCCCTAATAGTTTTAACCCTTTGTCCATTCTCTATGTAGGTCTCACAAAAAGTAAAGTTTTGATATTTTCATGAAAATCCCTCGAGAGAAAAAGAAGTTCTGCCACAAAAGGGAAGGCAGGTACAACTCAGGCAGGCAAGCAGCAAACACACCCTAGTGCAGCCCGAGTGGAAGGGAGCACAGGATACAAGGATCAGTTCTAAAGGAAGGCAGGACAGCACTGAATGTTTGCAGCGGAACTCAGGTTCATAGGAAAGTACTGAGAATATTGGAGTGAGGGCTGTAAAGGTTATGTCAGTGATCAAAGAACATTACGGTGACAAGCAGACATGATGAATGGAGTTATTGTGATAAAGGAGCACAGGAAACAATACAAATCTGTGGAAAAACAGGGTTTAGTTTCATTTGTTTCACTGCTCATGGAACAAATTCTTACTTTAACAAAGCTATACTTTTTTTGGTATCTCTGCTTTCTCCTTCACTGCCCTTTCCAACTACTGCGGTTTTTTCTTGCTGCTTTCACTGTGTCTATGGAAGAGCATCTTCTGCAAGCAGTAAAAGAACAGAAGACCTGATAAGAAAACACTAAATTATCAGTCACACGTGAACATAAGAAAGGTTATGTTTATGTCCTGACTTCGCTCATTAATAGAACGTGGAAATTACGTGCAATTCTGCCATGCCCTTTCTCACTATCTTTCAACTTTCATAAGCGTTTGCCCCAATTTTCTTAAGAGATGTCCTTTAAGAATCCTGGAACCATTTTAGGAGCATTATTACCCCAGCTTAGGAACAGGATAATTGTGGCAGTAGGATGCCTCTAACTCACCGCATGACTACAGAAAGATAATTCTACAGTGCAAACAGCAAAGTCAAGAAGCCCTGTGAACAGACCATGAGACTGTATTTCCCTTTACCCCAGAAATCTACAATTCTAAAAGCAAAAGATCAACGAGCATCATCCACTTAGACATGTAAAGGTTCAACCAGGATAAGTAAATACAGCCTAAACAAAACAACTGGGAAAATCTCCTGTTCTGAATCTGTGGTATCTGTTTCTACATATCACGACAGTGAATTCTTGAGGATTCCATAGGAGTCATAATGACCTATCTTACTGAAGAAACACTTCCTTAAAGCACAGCTAAAAGTTCTGGTGAAATCTCTTATTTCATTCATTCACACAACACAGGAGAGCTTCAAGTAACACAGTTCCAGTTCTGCAGTGGGGTAAGACTGAACCATCCACTAAACAACAAGCAACAACACTGGAGAGGCAGCTGAAGGACACACCACGATGTTGGACAGAAAAATGCCTCTATTTAATTCTGTGACATGTGAATGGGAAACATAAATATCACATTCCTCTGGTAGAGCTTTAGAACTCTGAAGGCAAAGGGCAATCCCCAGCAGGTGAGAAAAAGTATCTGTTGGGAAAACAAGCAAAATTTGGAAGTCCTTCCCTTGGGTGGTATCAGTAACCATTCAATTGAATAGAACCTATCTATTCTTATCTTATTCCTATTATCATGGCATCCAAGAACCATCACCATTTGCTCTTCTTGGTGACTAATGCTGAAACAACCATGGCAAGAGGAAACAGAAAATAAACAAAAAAATAACTCCAATGCAGATTTTAGTGGAATAAACCCTTCTGGATACGGATGTAAATAACAAGCTTATTTATTCATGCTCCTTAAAAATATTTTTTATTTTTCAATTTGCTGAGCTAAGAAAAGGAATTATTTTCAAACTTTTGAGGTTAGGAAGGGAAGGCTGGAAGAGGGTGTTATACAAGGCTTTGCCTCAAAGAAATGAAAATCTTTGAGTGAATTATGGTCTGACTAGTTTCTTTTTTAAGACACATCAAGGCATTTCAGTATGTGTCAATAAAAGCCCACCTGGAGGAAGAAATTACAGAGCACTGGAAAGAACGCCAAGATTACTCAAGTTTTTGTGTTTTCATTTGTTTTAAAATCTGTGTGTTGTTAAAACAAATGTAGAAATTAGCCATATGGGAACTTAGTTTTGGTGCAATATCTTCATCTGTCACCGCATTTGGAAAAAAAGCGCACACACAACAAGATCAGTGGCCAGGGAGGGAGGGTGAGAACAGCACACAAGGAAACAATGCTGAACATATGCACAGGATTTCGACCTCGCAGCATGGTGACTAATGATTATTTCATAAATATTGAAGCTGGGATGGATTCTTATTACTGTAGGGGTACATTTTTAAAGACCACCGAACAGTTATTGTATAGGAAGGTAGCTCACACCTCTCACTGGGACAACCTGCCCTTCTACTCAGTGTTTCCTACCCAAATGCAACCCACACACTATTTTCAATTCAAACCTTAGACCCAGTCCATGTAAGACAGGGGCTTAATAGCTTTCCAAACTCTCATTTGGCCTCAGTTATACAACCAGCTGACACTGAAAATAATTAATGCCCTTTAGGACTCGCATCTGCTCCTATGGTTCCATGTCAAGGTTTTTAATTGGGCTATTTTGGCATTTGGAGACAATGGCAAGGTGAAATAACCTTTCTTTAATATTTCTGAGGTCAGAAGTTAGTCCTGCCAAAGGTCATCCTTCAGGTTCACAAATGAGTCATTTGTATCACCTAATGCAATCTGTGACTTGCAAATTGCACTGGGAGATGTTCTAGTGCATTAATTAGTCCATGTAGTGAATACTGAATTCATCATTACCAGTGAAGCCTGTGCAGGCGTGCCAATACTCGTTTTGGTGGGTTGCAGTAGCTGATTATATTACATATTCTCCTTCAAACAGTGGCCTTTAATATCAGGCCTTGTTTCCTGCTAAAAGCAAAGACAAGGACAAACCAATACTCTCTGGACAGCACAACAGAGAAAACTTACACATCAGGAATTCTCCAAGTGTGCAAGGAGCCACCTCAGCTCATTCATTTGGGTTCTGCAGCCCAGACACGGCCATCCAGTACAGTGGATGGGATGAAGAACCCAACACCATTGCTGGACTGTACTCAAGGCAGAAGACAAGCAGAAACTTCAGAAACTGGGCTTAGTTATCTCCTGCTTGTCTGAGCCTACAGAGTAGTTCTGATTTATTTAATTTTTTTTTTTTGTTAGCTGGTTGGTTGGTTTTCTCCATAGCTGTGGGGATTACAAGCTTTAAAAACAGACAGGCATAAATAGTAATTAACTGCAATTCTCTAGTGACCCCATGTCTACAAAAGCAGGGCCTTTTAGAAAAGCACGGTGAAATTGCAATAGCACTACTAACATCTTTCAGAAGGATCTGGTTATCAGACAAATGTCCCAAGCTTCCCAGATTTTATTTCCAAAAGCGATGTGTCACTATCATCCTGCACACCTGCATGGGGCAGAGCCACTCTCCTCAGGCCTGAGGACCCTTCTGGGGGCAGAGGGGGGGTTTCTCTCGTGTTTTTCCCCACCTGCTTCCATGCCACAAATCTCCCCCTGCTACTGGCGCTGTTACCACATTCCTCACAGCTGCCTGCTCCACACCTCTGCTACATTTAGGGTCCCTTTGTGCCCAAAGAGAGGTCAATACCAAACCCAAGGCCACTTTTTAAAAATCAACTCTCAGTCAAGCTTCCTTGCTGCACAAAAACCTTGCAGAGAATTTCACCCCAAGTCACAGTCTGATCTTTCAGCTGGTTGGCAGCTATTGCCTATAATGAAGGGATTATTAATTTCTGTTTCAAAGGGATAGGAGATCAAGATATGGACACGGCATGACTGTACCATCTGTGCGGTTGACATATATTGATTCATACCATCTTCCCATCTGTCCTTGACACTACAGAGCATCAGAGGTCACAATCAACTCTTTGCTGGAATTCCCCCAAAAAACAAGTTTTCATCCAGTTCCCTGTCAAAAAAACACTTCAAACCACTTTTACAGGAAATGGATCACCTCTTCAGTTATTATGGAAACAGACACAGAGCCCCTAGTTTGGCCTTCTAAATATATCCCACACAAGAGGTATAATAATGACAAATATTATCACACAACAATAAATAAGCACTTCGATGTCCCTTAACAAAAGGCTCAGGCTAAAATATTGCTCTTGAAACAGAAAGGGATTGAAGAAACTATGAAAATTAGTAAAGTTCTAAAATTATTTGCATACATATATTAGACTAGGTACAACAACCAGTCAGAGCAGAAGGTTGAGAAATGTGAAGTTGGGTGGCATGTGCCTATGGAAAGTGGTGGAGAAAAAGAGAAAACCTGCAGCTGAGTAAATCATGAAATGTATCAAAGTCTCTGGAGACGACCTAGTTTTGTTTTCATGATGGGTATAATTCTTTTTCCTGTCATCCTATGCAAATTGCTAATAGCTCGGAAATGAAAACTTTTGAAATGGCCATTTTCTGGCTTTTGTCGGTTTAAATATTTCATCCGGCAGAGCCCACAGTGTAACTGGAAGCACTGCCTGTAATCTAGGCTTAAGCAGTGCTCGTGCGAGACTGTATTTTCTGTGAGTTACAACTGTCTCAAAACAGCCTTAGGTTAAAACATGTCATGCCTTTTTTTTCACTCCAAAGAACTGGCTGAAGAAAATCCAACCAGATTTGAGCAAACTCAGAATTTTTAAAAGTCTGTGGTAGGACAAATGGCAAGTAAACAACCATTTTTTTGTTGTTGCTGTTGTCACAGAAATGACTGCACAAGTCCTTAAACTAAAATAAGAGAGTTTAGTCCTCATGTACTGCTTTCCTCTTTGGGCTAAACCAAGCTAAACTGAGAGAAATCTCAAACGTTCCTGCAGCACCTTTTTTTACACTTAAAAAATAGGAAGGGAAAAGGACAACGTGGCTTGTTGGAGTATCACATCTGAAGTTGCAGGCCCTGATTTGATTTATGACCATGGCTCACACTACTAAACTCTACCAGGATCAATTTCTTTACTGACAGCGTTAACACAACGTGAAATCTCTCCGCTGTTGTCAGAGCGCAACAGCGAGGAAAAGCCCCAGAGAAAGAGCTCCTGCTGGATCCAACTTGTGTTTCCAACATGGCAACTCCATGTGTTCAGCCAACAAAAACATAGCCAAAAAGCCGCGGATCGGACCAGCTGGGGATGCTCAGGTGACAACAGCACCTTGGCAGGTACATTCTACCTGGTTACCCATCCCCACTTGCCAGGGACAACCTGACACATTTCATAGCAGCTGTGCAAGCTCTCAGATTTATTTTTTTCTTAACGACCCAGCCAGGTTCTGAAACTCAACGCCAGCAGCACACCACTGTTGTGGTTTACACCTGATACCTCCCTTCTGCATCATCTGTGCTCGCCCGGGTGAGGAATTTTATGAATTGACTTTTGAGCGCATCCACGCACAACAGGTGACGGCGCGCCGGGGTGCGTTGGCTGCCGGCCCTGCCTGCGCCCTGTGCCAGGCAGCTTCCCTCGGCCCTGCCTTGGGCTGTGGGCTCGGCTGGGTGTTTGTGTTCGCTTCCAGGGGATTAAGCTGCACAAGGCAGGGGGGAAAGGGGCACAAACCCAGGGAGGAGCGGGCCCGTACCGCGGAGGGGCTGCCACAACATGGCGCCGCGGCCAATGGGGCACGCGCGGCGCCGGCCCGCGCGGCGCTGCCACCTGGCGGCCGCCGCCGCGCACTGCGCCCACCCCGGAGCTTCCCAAAAATAAACCTCGTTTTTGTCACCCGAAACCCCGTAATTTTTATCTTTCCCCTCCAAAAATCTAATTTTTGTTAGTCCCCCGAGGAGCCACCACAAAGATGGGTGGGCACGAGCTCTCTCACAGCCTTCCTCTCACGTGTTCAGCCGTGAGGCCTCGGGGTACCTGGCGGTGTGAGGCCCAAGGCTGATAACATGAGGTGGCGGTGTTAATGAAGTAAAATATTGCCACGTTATTGTTAATCTCTTAATAAATGCATTGAAAACCGGGCACCAGCCATTAAAAACTGCCCAGAGGTTGGGGTGTGAGTGGGCAGGTTTTCGCCATGTTAATTTACGGTGGGCAAACCAGAAAGCAAAAGGACATAGGCGAGTTGCAATCCAGTCAGCTTAAGAGTGCACACATGAAACGAGGCTTTGGGATTTGCCATTTGACTCCTTGCCAACTTTTAAGGTTTCACAATAGCATTCCTTTTATGTGCTTTTTTCTCCCCAAAAATCCTGGGGTTTTTTCCCCTCAAAAATACATTTTTTAACTCTCAATATAGCATGTGAAAGCAGCACACCAAGAAACGGAAAAGTGAAGGCTGGGTCCATCTCCCATGAAAGCTCAGTGCAATATCAGACACACTCTAAGTCTCTACTTGTATTAAACAGAGAACTCATCTAAAATGAAACCTTCTGAATGTACTAGGTGGTTAAGTACCTTGAAAATCATGTTTCAAGGGTACATCAGGGAATTTGTCTTTGCTGAGGTGGATGAGAAGCCAGCCCTTTCAAGGTATTTGCTGTAGACATCACAAGAAATCAAAGTCCTGGCGCCTATAGGAGCTGAGGCACCAGAGTGGCTGATCAGAGCCCGAGGATTTACATTCACAACAGTTACTGACAACAAATTGTAGGTGCTCTGCAAATCCCTGTGTGCTGACGTGTGAACAGTGTCTGAGACACAAAGCACCAGGGTTGCCCTCAACTACAACGCTAATGACAACACCGGAAATTACAGCGAATAAACCAAATAGCAGAGGAACCATGGAAAAGGAGGTAACACCCAACGGGTCAGCTTCCATTAGTTTTCATACCTGTCTGAGCCCCTGTTATTTCACTTTGTAATAAAAGGATAAGGAGATCTTTGCAGTTATTTTACTGAGGTCAGAGAGGGTGACGTGCATCTAAAGCAGCCATCATAACCAAGCAGCAGGAGCATTACTGATCAGCTCAGAACTCACCTGAGGGCTAAAGCCCAAACTGTATTACCATTTACTTTTGTAAATCTGTTGTAATGCCTGTCATTCAGTCTCGCTTTTACCCATTCCTGCGTTTATTCCGTGCGTGCTCTATCTCCTTAATGCAAATGAATGTGTTTATGTGTTGGTTGTTTATTTTAATACGTACTTTTTTTTTTAATGAATAAATGATAAAAAACCCAAAACAAAACCAAACCAGATTTCTGTGATTACAAATTCACTTTACCTTTTCTCTACCTCCAGAGCAATAGAGTGATCCAGGAATCAACTATCACTTATCCCTGTAACTTCCTGTAACCTTCCTGTCTGGGCACAGCAAAGATAACCTCTGCCCCACAGGGCTCACAGTCTAAAAAGCTTTGTTCCACATAACCTCACCACAGTAACCCTTTCTGCATCTTCCTCCTCCATTTCTTTGCCACACATGCTTGAAGAAATAATCTCAAGTGTTTCCCTGTCTTCCTTTTTAGTGATTCAAAGGGAAGCTAAGAGTTGTTATGGTCAACAAGTGAATGCTGCAGAATCCCAATAATTAATCCTTGCATGTGGAGCAAAACCACCCTCCACATCTACCTGCTTGTTCGAAGGGGAGACGTTCCTACGGCATCTCACGGGCACATCTAACACAAAATCAGTGACATTTGCCACAAGCAGACCAGAACAATGTTTTGCCTCCTATGAAGACCTTCAAGCAGTTGCCACTGACAGCAAATAAACCACAAAACTCTCTGTTAAATAAGTTACCAGAAAATAAAAAATAGGAAGAAACCCCATTACTTAACATATTCATCCCCACATCTGGATGATAAAATATAATTCTTACGGCAAAATATAATTTTTAGGCGCTATGTTCCCTATCTACAATTACATCAAAATCACATTAATTGAGCTATAACACTGTCAGGCCCAGCAGCTGGGAGGCACATCCATACATTCTAAAGAGGTGGCCATTAATTCAGCGCTCCACAGCGTGGCAATGAAGCTGGGATGTCCGTTCCCCAACGTGATTTACTGTCTTTCAAGCTGCTTAAGTGGGAACCTCTACAAAAAGATTTAAGTTAAGTGACTCTTATGCCGAGCTGGAGCTCATTTATTATTGAATTAAGTTTTCATTTCTTTTAAAGGGAAAGAGAAATATAGTTTTATTCGAAACAAGGTAAAACAGCTCAAAGGAATCAACTATTACAATTTAGGGAGTAAGAATATGTATCAGTGAGTGACGGTGGCATTTTGCTTTTCTATTGGTGTAATGATACATTTAAAAATTATGTATGTACTTATAGTAGAAATATATATGGTTTATGTATATATGTATGTATACAGATATGGAAAAATATATACATAAAATTAGAAGTGTGGGTACAGATTAAATGTATCTGAAACATTTATGAGCCTAAGTCACAAAACTGAATATAGGTTTAGTTTTAAGGCTATATATGCCTGGTACCTTAGCACCCTTTTTCATATACTAGCAGTTCTGTCTCTTTACATAATGTATTCAACCAAATTCTCATTCATAAAATATATTGTATTTTGATTCTTTTCAATTAAAAAAAAAAAAATACTTGCACCTGGCCCTCAAGCACCTTAGTTAAATGGGGATAGAAAGGGTGGGTGTTGTTTTTGTCATGTACTAAAAACTGAGTCTGGGAGAGAAACCGAAATTTATCCTTCTCAAACAGCAGGTACCCAATTTCTGCCCTGAAATTAGAACATCAGAACACAGCAATCAGTGCAATATTTGGCCTCTGTCCTCTAACCACATGAACGAAATATATTGAGCTAAATTTGCTGCCAGCTTAATTTTATTGAAATTAGTGGAGTTTATCCAACAAAATATTTGGCATCTTACATTTGATAGGCAAAATGTGCCAGTGCAGGGAATAGGTTTTGGAGGGAAAGCAGTTGTTCTGCATGCTTAATATTTCTGTATTGGTTAAAGATTTCTGAGTAAAATATACTTTAAAATAATAATTAAAATTTGCCAGGACCCCCATAATGGTGTCATTTACACTCCAGTCACATGAGTCTACAGCACAAGACCCTTTCATAATTAGGAACGTACACTATATAAGCTCCCTCCCTAATTAGCAAATTATGTTGAAAATAGCATCCTGCTAATTAACGGTTATTATGGCATTTCTGAAGCTGAAGCTTTAATTATCACCAACCTAATGATTGTGTACAGAAAAAAACAATTTTTTTTTTCCTTAAATTATCAATAAGGGCAGAAGATTATTATCAGGCGAATCTGCTGACGGCTGATTAATTTGTTTGATGCAAAGTTGCTGTGTGTTTCATATTATTTTATCGGAGTTGCAGGAAAAAGGTACATAATTTGGTTTCATTAGCAACTACTGCTATTTATCACTAGAAGATACCCCTCCCTTTTTTGTTGTTTGTTCAATTCCCTCTGTGTTTTTGCCTGCACCAGCATCAAAGTCAAGAGCAGGAAGTTTTAATTAAGTGACACTAATGAGGTCGTTGAAAATGATACTTCAGCAATTCAGCATGCTGTTAAATGTGTTTATTCTATAATGTCATCAAAGGTGATTGTTTTCCCTTGTAATAGATAAAATTCATTACCATAAGCATTGTACTTTTGAGCGTTAGAGATACAAAATGCGAGTTAGTCAGGTGTGTCTGTTGCACATTTCATCTCATCTACCTCTGTAAATGAATTTGCATCTAAAACTATCCCTTGAAAAGGAAATGTAGCATGAGCTGTAGCTGTAAGGGGCTTTTTGTTTAGCAATAGCTAGCTGTGAGTAACCTGCTTGGCTGTGATGATTGGAGCCCTGCTTTTAGAGCTGCCAACCCATTCACAAGTGCATCTCGAAATTCTCTTGATGCTAGTACTATCCTATTAGTAGCCTACAAAATAGTAGCCTATTTTGCTAGTCCTAATCAAACAGTTTGAATGAATCATTTCCAGTTTGCAAAGGAGCTGGAGAGTAGGGATAAGAAGAATACCAAGATTTTTAAAATTTAAAAAAAAAAAAGTGACAGGCTGAAAATGTAGTAAGGCAAGACATGTTTTGTAAGGAGAGGTTGTCATCTCTCAGACCACCTGAACGAGATGGAAAACACACTCTTCAAATCTGAATCAGGACTAGTTATGAGCATTTATGAGTCTCTTCTCTGTTCCTCACTGGGGATTTTATAGAAATAAACCATTGTTTGGCCCCACATTTGCACAGGAAAAAAACCTTGGAGATGTTTTGTAAGATATGGCTCCTACAAGCACACAAAAGCCAGAGATCCTGTAAGCAGAGCTAATGAAGAGATATACTCATATCTATAGATTTGGCATGAGCAGGGGCTAAAAATTCACAAAGGATCCTAAATGTTTGGGACAAGACAGGCCTTGTTGGAGAGACAGTGTTTGTATCAATGTAGCACCTGATCAACCCTCAAATTGTTTGATTCCTTGACAAATAGATTTCAGAATTTTTTTTAAAAGTAACACCAATCTTAAATTTAATTTGTAGAACTATGTTCAAAACAGAAGCTGGCTCTGAAGTAAAAGTCTGGACATGTTAAGGGAACAATAAGCAGATTTAAATGGGGTTCAGCTCTCCTGACACCTTGCAGTAGGTTAAAGACACAGACATTCAGCTTAACTCAGAACATAGTGCAGCCCACAGCACTTCCTGGCAACCCACTTCAACCCCAAAATTTCACTCATATGATTAAGAACGTCAAAATGTTGCTTTTCTGCCCTTGTATGCTAAAAAAAAATAAGGAACTAGGTACACGTGAACACTAAGGAAAGTAAAAATATAGTTCACATTTTCATTGTATTTTTTTAAACTACTACAGTTCTGAGATTCTGAAGTTTTCCTTATTTAGAATAACATGAAACTAAAAAACTAGAGAAATAAGCTCTATGGGAAAAGTCTCCCTTTTCTTCCCTGAAGAATGGAGGCAATAATTTGTTTTGGTCTACATCAAATTAATTTTTAAAAACTCAGTTTCCTTCCAGCATTTTTTTTTCAAAAGTCAGATGAGGCAAAACCAAAAAAACTACCAGTTATTCAGAATGCCAAAGCACCACAAATATTTTATGGTGGCAAAAGTCCAGTGTTTCCAATAAATAGCATTTGGACACTGCTCAATTGCTAAGTGAAATACAACATGGCATATGCGGGCTCAATACTGGAAATCTTTACTTACAGTTCACATTTAGAGCTGCCTTTCAAAGCTTTGGTCTCAGTTTTAAACACCTGGCCCATCTTGCATGACTTTCCATCTGGCTGGAGGGAAAATGTCCTCCAACTCAAACAACAAAAAGCCACCAAATTCACCTTGTCCTTTGGTCCACAACAAAGATGGCCAGGGCCATTTGGATTTGTCGGTCCAGCCCTCCGGAGAAGCCAAAGAACACAGCATTCCCTGACGTGGTATTGGAAAGAGATGCTTCACCCTGGGAATATGAATTGTATTTTACAGTGCAAAGCCACCCACTTCCCCCAGCTGTCACCCCTTGCAGTTGCTAACACTGCAGGGACGTATCAGAATGTACTGGAGATAAGAGAGTCTCATCCTTCCTCCTTGAAGTCAATGGCAAAAACTCCTATCAATTTCAATGGGGCAGAGCTGGACCTTTAATGAGAAATAAACAGTTCCCAAAGTGATTTTTTTTACAAATAGTTACAGTGGCACCACAAACAAGCTGTGATGGCTGGATAAGACATAAAGAGAATTTTCACTTTACAGTCAGGAGCAGGGAATTAGAAATTGCCTGTGAACTCACCCACCCATCCCCACGGCAGGAGCCATAAATCATCATTTTGTCCACACTGAGCAAAAAGCAGGAATCGCAGCGAGGTGCAGGGAGAGCCGCCCTTCATGTGGACAGCAGGGGACACGTCTGGGTCACATGACCCCTAACCTTATCTTTATTTTTCCATCAAGCTCTGTGACATTTGTCCTTTTTCATTCAATAAGATGCAGGACTATTTGCCATTTTCAAGTAACCCCATTATACAGTACTTCCCATTGACAGACGCGTCCCCGCAGCACAAGGTGCTTTAACTCTTTCTAATAGGTTTCTTCATGACTCCTGTATCCTGAGTGGGATTTTGTGTTTTGTTTGCTTTGACAAAAAGAAGAAAGGGAAAAAAGAAAGAAAGAAACATACCCCCTGGGAAAGTTAACCTCAAAACATAACATTTCCAAAGCAGGATAAACCACTATCGTAACTGTAGAGGACAACATAATTACAGGCAAAACCATAGAAAAACAGATGTACTGAGCAAGCAGTCTTGGCAGTCCAAAGTTAGAAGGTCAATAGGTTGGGTTGCCTAAATTGTAGCTTTTTAAAGCAGGCATTAGTTTCTTTCTGCAGATTAGCCACTTGGGGATCTATATTTTGTCTGAAATCACAGGCACCTTCTCACCCACAAGCCTAGCTTTTCTAGAAATATAAAAACTGGCATAAAGCTTCATTCCAACTAGTACAAAGGGCTGGGGAGGAGCTGTGTGTAGAAGCTGACAGTTTGCATCTCCAGAAGGTTTCTACCAGCTCCACAAAATGTTGTCTCCTATTAGTGACTGAAGTTTGGAGCTGTGCAGTCCTACACTCATCTTAAGCAGCTGATTCTGGTGTCAGTCTTCGAAGTTTTTACAGACATCCCATCTTTACCTGTCCTCTACAGACTGAAGGTATCCTCAGGGGAACAAGTACTTTTATATCTGAGTTCTGACATATTTTTCTGGAAAGCTGAAGGATGTACTCACCTCCTCTTCCTGCGATGTTAAAAATTTTCACACAAGCCCTGACAATTCTAATAGGTTGGAAGGAGTAAGGAAGAGCTACTCTTCCCTTTTTACTGGTAAAAAACTGAGGCTCAGAGAAACTGTAAAAGAAGCTATTCTGGCAAACCAGGACTTACAGGAAGAATCTCTCTAGTGACAATCAGCGGCCTTATGGCTCTCAGCAACTTTCCTCCACCTCCACAAACACATATGGCCTCCCTGCTGTAAACATCGTTGATGAGCCCAGCCTTCAAGGTGGAGAACCTTTGCGAAGGGGAAAGACCCAGGCTCTTGAACAGAGGACAAGATGAAATATTTCAGGCAAACCCTTTGGTGCCTGCTCAGTCCAAACAATGCCCTTCCTCGTTACGGGTGCTCAGCTGCTCCACTTCAGGATGCTGCTGATAGAAGCAATGAGAACAGTGTTCTTCACAGATACGTTTCGAGGACATCTCCAAGTCACTAAAGTGTTTTTAAAACTCTGTGATGTACATTTGTTTATTGTATTAAAAGTTATTTACTTCTCAGGTAAAGTCCTGAGAAGGGATCCCTCTCACAATGGCACAAAACCTGGTGGAGGCAAAGGTACAGTTGATATCCACAAACACTCAAGAGAGTTTCACTGCCTCTGAAGGGCTAAGTTCCCTCCAGCCCTGCCTCTGCTCTACTGAGAAAGGAGGAAAGCACTGCTGTGCAGCACAGAGGTGCCTTCACCATGGTTAGCTCCTCGCCCACACACAGAGTAACTGTGGGTCATTGAGGAGGCAGAATTTCAGCCTGAATGCAAACACGAGATGTGGACCAAGAAAATGCCCTACGGGGTTTTTTTTTTTCCCATGTGATTACAGGCACATTCAGATTCTCTGAGAAAAATGATGCTCTGTTTAGTCACTACAGGAAGGAAAGCACCACTAGAAACAGCGTCACTGGGGTGTCCAAACCACATTTTCGAAGGCAGAAGTTTAGTCATTTGTAGCTGACTTCCAGCATATCACTGTGCTCATGTGAGTGGATCCACCTCTGTGGCAAAAATCGAAGACCACCAAGTCTGGTTCTGTTCTTTCCTTAGCTTATATTTGACCAGTAGCAGTCTCAAATGCAACCTTACATCACATGCTGTAACGCAAGAGATGATGACAACCATGGGAAGAGGCTCAGTAGGAACTCTCAGAACTCATTCCGTGCCAATCCACCCTGTACCCTCCTGAAAAGTACCTGATTTGCATTAGCAACAATTCCAAACGACAACACTGAGGTGGATGGGGAAAAGCAAGTACCACAAAGAGAATCACAGAGCAGGACAGAAGTAACTAGAGTCTTTCTGTGGCAGCATTTGATAGCAGCCAGTAAATATATCCCAGATGTGAGGTATAATGACATTTCTGAAGGGCAGTTGATGCATGCGTGCACCCAGACGTCCTTACCCAAAATGACTGTCAATGTGATGACTTCCAGAAAACTTCTGGGATGCCATAAGATCAGTGTACAGCCAGTGGACAGCAAATTAAACATGTGACATGTCTGCAAAATGATCAGTGAGTTGGAGCCAGATGTACAAAGGTGGCTTGTGATGATCAAATGGCACTGGTGGGGATGCACCTACAGCACTGTGTTTTCCAGACAGCAAGATTAGACAAGAAATATTGGCAAATTAGCGGGAGATAAGAGAAAAGTGACAAAAATTTTCAGTGACATTCAAGGGAAAAATAGATAAAGTAAAGTACCAGATAAGCCACAGATTCGTAGGCATGCATTTATTTTCTGGTGATAAAAACTGAATTTGTAGGCTGCTATTACAATTTAAAAAATAAAATGCAACCATAAAGCCGCAATTTCATTAGAATGGTGCAATCAATACATGCACTCTTAGGCAATGGTGGAGCTGCACAGAAAAGTTCTCAGAGAAAGGCTGCAATATGTTTACCCTTATCATCTCTGACTGCAGCTCAGTGTTTGTGCACTGCAGAGCTGACACATCCTGCAGCCTTGCTCTCAGGATGGACACTGCCCACACGCCAGCTGTGGGAAGATGTAGCCTACACTCCTCGTCCCTCAGTCCTCTAGACTGAAGACCTGTAGAAGCATTCTGTTGCCACTCCTCCCCTTGCCCATAGGAAATCAATGAGTGTTGAGGTTTTATTCTGACATACACACAGAAAATACCTGCGCTAGGGACAGAGAGACCCAGGCAGGGCACAAAATTGCCTCACGGTTGAGCCACAGTTCTGCTGAAGTCAGGTGACTGCCAGCACTCATTCAACACGCTCCAGATACTCAAAATGCAGGTCAGGGACAGAGTCTCAAGTGATCAGTGATAGGTTTTCAGCAGCACATTTTATACTGACAAATTAAAGTTTCTCTGCAGTGTCCCTTCTCATAAATATTTCTACAAAATTTTGTGCACCTTCAACAGAAGTAGAACTTAAAAGCAAAAAAGAGGACTCTGTCTAAAAGATCTACTGGATTGAGGAATCTGGTGCAAAATGTTTAAAACCTGGACTCAAATCCTTGATCTTAGGAACTGCAAAGACTAGAAAATTAAATGGGAAAGTTTCACATTTTTTGCAGACTGTAATTCTTGGATTTCCGTCAGCACTACTGAACCCTCACAGCTGGGTTCAGCTTCCCAAGGACCTCTGGAACCAACAATTGCCCAATTCCTGTTGAAACTTTTATGACCCCCACTACCAGAAGCCTACAGTATCAGAGACAGACTCAAAAATACACAACTTTCAAAAGACTGTGGTACCAGGCATGGCTGGTGAGTCTTTTGGCTGCCCAGAGCCACCCATCCAGACAATGTCACAATCCAGTCCCAGGCCACACAAGTGCATGGTTGGCTCCCATTTCATTGCTTCATGTCTTGATTTCCTGTTCTTCACTTTCACAATTTATTTTCTCTCAGCTTCCTGCCATGTGTTCTCAGCTTGCAAAAGGCAGGATGCCATTTGCATTCACAAACTACCAGGAGATTTTTACTAAACTGTAAAAGTTACATCGTTGGACATTATTTTGCCATTATCAGCACTGGGCTGACATGCAAAGCTGAAGCTTAGTAGACAAGATGCTGTTCACCCCTCTCTTGTATTTGGCTTCCATGTTGGAAAAGCCAGTCTATAGGCCAGCAATATAGGATTTAATCTGATTAGGAAAGGATGGTAACATGAAAAATTCAAAATACTCTGCATTGGAAAAAATTTCGAATATGAAGCATGTATCATTATGCACTCAGTGTACATGTTTTATTCTTAATTTTTTTGAACTTCAATATCTGTATTGCACTTATATCATAACCATGGTCCACAATTTCCACTCATATTAACCTTACTATATGTAAGACAAAGAAAAAATGTATTAATAGGTTCTATTGATTATCTGCTTAATGCAGCTGTGTTACTAATCCCCACACCTCAGACTCCAAACGCACTGTGCAAACAGTCCATATTAAGGTGGTTTTACAAAGCAGGGAAAGCTTGCATAAGACTCTTCTAATATTAAATAACAATTTCTAATTTTTTTTTCTGAACTATAGGGAATAGAAACTGTCTTTTATAAATAAGGATCGGTAACACTGCAACCAAACACCTTCTTTGTGGCTTAACAAAAAGTAGATTTTATTTTAAACTGAACATTCAAGACAGACAAAAGGTGGTCTCTCTGACAGTGGGCACCAAAAGTAAGAACCTAGCATTTTAAAATAGTTCTTACAATTACAGGTCATGCTTTAGTAGCCTGAAATGCCTTATTTGTATAATTTCTCCTTCTGGGTGAACACAATTTTAAAAGGAAATGAAGCATTGTAATATAAACTACCACCTATATATACCTTGTGTTTGCACTATAAATATTATCAGAGGCAAAAAAAAAAAAAAGCAGCCAATGCTTTTCCAAAGGAAGAAGACTTTTTTTGTTTCATTCTTTCTTGATCTTTTGTTGTGACTCTCCCTTTGATTGACAGGTGGCATTCTTGTCTTTATGGATGGAGAAGCAAAGCCCTTGATGGTTATCGACATAAGGAAATGTCATGTCTGACTATGTTTCAACAGGACCTTTTTCCCCCTTGTTTTCTACTCCTTCCCCTCACTTAATTTAGTATATTTGATGCCAGAGTTCCTCAAATATGAATTTATAATCCAAACACTAATTGCAGTCAGGTAGCCAAACCTGGCATTTAATTGCCATTTGGTATTAAAAGTCATATTTGCAACAAGTGTCTTTACAAGGTAAAGTTGACCAAGTTCCCTTCTCCTTTGCCCCTGTGCAAGCAAAACACTCCTTGGCCTTAAACCTTTAAGGTGGTGGTGGACATGTGCTGTTGGGTGACCAGAGTAGCTCCATAGCAGCACGTCATTGTAAATTACACATGGGAGTAATTCATTCAGAAACCAGAAGTGGGTGGGAGCAGCAGAGCGGGGCTGACACAGCAACACGAGGGCGATTCACCCCCGTGAGGGGCTCATTCCTGGCAAAGGGGGGCACCACCCCCGTTTGTGTCCAAAATAACTCTGTGACAGTGACACTCCTTGAGCACGAGGCCTGACCCAGCATCGGGGAGAGCACAGGGACTGAGGGAATTGTGCTCCCCACAAGCCTGGGTTTGGCTGTGGGAGTCTTTGTGACACATCCCACCAGTGGCACTGACCAGTACATGCCATTAGTCCACCCCTCTGCTCCTTCTGCCACGGTGTATCAGCAACGGGAACCATCCTTCACTGGCCCTAAAGGACACTGCTGCCCTCCACACTGTCCCCAGTTCTGCCCTGTACAATATTCCATGTTAAAAACCCCACTCTTCCTTCATGCAGTGCACAGGCTCCAGACTACCTCTAACTCTTGTTTGTCCCCCCCTCATGCACCCTTCTCCTCACTTTTGTCATGTCATGTCTGAATTTGTTCTCCTCCATCTTGAGCAGGGATCATATCTTTTATCTGCATTGTGAAGTGCCCAAACAGCATAAAAATTGTATCTTTGGTGATGTCGAATAATAAATAATAATAGGGCAGACTGGGAATACTTTGTCTGGGATAATGCATCCATGCTCTCTCTACCATGACCCTAATTCATCTGCATAAATTTCCAACATGTTTTGTATGCATTATGCTAACATTTTGACCACTAACCACAGGGTGAAGAAATGTGACATAGGAGCTGGTTTTCCACAGCCAAAACCAGGTATCTCTAATTAAAAAATAAAGAACAGGAAACTACTCCCAAAACACATCTGTCCCTTTGAGCAGATCTATATTCCATCCCAGGTGGAGAACCCAGAGACCCAATTGTACTTTGTTACTCCATGGATGTCTCATGTCTTGCAGCAAGCAGATCCCAGGCAAGAGAATGGCCCTTCTTCTGACACTTTCGAATAAAGAGCTTCGCAGATTGAAAAGAACTGAAAATTTATCTAATTAAAACTGTATCTCGATTCTATGTTATGAGCAGTGTTTTGGGGTCTGATGCCTCTATTGTGCACTGAAGTAAGGGGCCAGTCCTTCATACCAGGCAGCAAGAGCTGTGCAAGGACATCTTGCAAGGTTTGGATCTCAGGTTAATGTTTCGGAATCAAGTCACCCCAACTGGAGAGCAGATGCTGCAGGTGGTACCCATGGTACCTGTCAAAGTTCCCAAACACAACCAAACTCTCCTCCCCATCTCTGCCATGTATCTCCTGACTTTTTAATCCATATGCTTTCAGCCATGCACACAGCAAATGCTTTACTCAGTAGACTGAATAAAGAATACCCAAGTAATTATATTACTTCTCTGCCATTGGATTCAATCTCACAAATGCAAAAAGAACATCTGAGAAGTCTAGCTGGCCTCCTCTCCTCCATAACAGGAGTACAAAAAGCAAATTCAGAGCCAGATTTACACTATCTAAGGCTAGCCTGTCTGCAGTTACAAGTTTTGCTACTGAAGAATGCCAGAAGAATTCTCTAAGCAGAACAAAGAGGGAGAGAGACCTGAGCCAGCTCTGAAACAATTACATTACTTCAATTGAAGGAGTACTTGGGAAGACAATCACATGTGGGATGCATGAACATTCCTATTTCTTCTAGTTAAGTACTCCTGCTTTTGCCTCATCTTGTCACTGAACGCGTTTCTACTCCTTTATAGCCAGCCAAGCTATAAAATTCAGCATGAGCTTGAAGTATACTACATGCTAATTTTGTATTGCCCTAATAATGCTCAGATTTACTGGGATCTATTCTCTCACTGATGCATATTTGTAAGTACTATTAACGTTAATGGGAGTTACCAACTAATTAGAAAGGAGAACAAAATCTAGGCTATAGGATGCAAATTAGAGTAGTGGCTGTGTCACTTGTCTTCCCGCTGAGGAATTACAGAGTAGAGCAATATCAAGGACAGTGACTCTAAATTCTGTTGATTATTTGCCTTACATTTTACACCCTTGAACCCACAACAAAACAGAACACTCGAATGGTAATATCCAGCCAGGTTATTAAAGTCTATTGCATAATCACAAAAATCTCCAAGCTAGTTTGAGAAAACAGACAGGGACTTGAAAATTCCTAATCTGGCTCACTTAAACACACTCGGCAGAGAACTGTTGCAAGGTGTACCTAACAATTAATATTTTTAACAAGCTGGTCAAGAGAGTGTAGCTCAGTGAGTCTGTGTATTAAAAGGGCATTGTTAGCACACTGCTTGGCTTTTATGAGGTGAAACAATCCAAACCTACTTCAGTGCATGGAGTGGTTTGGAGAGGTTTTATTTTCATCCTTAAAGTCCAGGGTGGCTTTGGCATAATAAAGGTCATATCTCCTAATCATGGTAATGTTCACACACAGCAATACGAGCTCACTGCAGAGAGCTCCAGCACTCAGAAATCCCCCGGTTAGAAGGTGTCACCGATTAAACTATCGCATTTCAAAGGCTTCCATACAGTAAATAGGAAAGAAAAGAAGAAAAGGAACCGTGGCCTTTTGTTATTCAAAAAGCTATGGAGAGTGATAATTAACCCATTTTTGTTGAGAAATCATTTGGACAAAAGTCAAGGGATTGCCACCCTGTCAATTGTTAAGTCTAGATAAGGACATTATATTCCACTGTACAAAGAGTGACTGAAGATAGTGAATAGAAAGTAGGCCACTACTATGACTTTCCCCAGTCCATCGAAAAAGAGGTCTATTTTTTTCCACGAAAGAGGTAATATAGTAAAAAATTATTTTCCTACGTTAAAAACATAACTACAGTGCTTGTTTTTGCATTTTGTTAAATATTCAAAGGTACCATGCAATTAGCATGTCATTAATGAATAATTAATTACTGCTAAAACAGCCTTCAGATTTTTTTTGCAACTGAATTATTTAAAGAGCAAATATAACAATGGAATGCAACTCCCCCCTTTCCTTAACTCTGTATTTTCATCAGTGCATTGGTTTGGAGAGGAATTGGGGATTATTAACTAAAAGAAAAATTGTATTTTGGAACACAAAAATATTCCACTTTCCCTTCTCGTTCCTCTGCCTTCATCCCCTCAAAAGAACCCAAGGACAAAAAATTACGTGGCCCTTATTAGGACTGCTCAGAATGCACGAGTTAAAATATCTGAGATGTGCTTCAGAACACAAGATTTGTACATTTCCTGAAAACTAAAAAACAAAAAAACAAAACCCAAAAAAAAAAGTTGAAAACTAACCCTGCCAGCATTTCACAGCAGTGAACCCCAAGTCTGAGCAAGTGCAGCGTATTTTTGTGGATCATTCGTCACCGGCTCTAATGACAGTTACTTTATTATTAAAATCTACCCCACTATACAGCCAAGAGCTAAAGAGAAAGTAATTTGTTGCCACTTGCAGATATACATCAGTAGTAAGACGTTAGTTTATATTTATAAGCTGCACATCTGTGAATCAGTTGGCCTACCCATCTGTTAACTGCACCAGTAAACAGGGAGCCTGTGCGCCGCGGATCCCTGCATCCATCACAAATTCCTTCTTTAATTGTATGTTTATGCAACAAACCTCCACTTAAGCGTATTTGAGAATGTTTTGAATGGTGATAATTAGTTTTTATGACTCAATACTACTCTTCCAAATA
Source organism: Oreocharis arfaki (assembly GCA_013398015.1). Classification (NCBI taxonomy): domain Eukaryota; kingdom Metazoa; phylum Chordata; class Aves; order Passeriformes; family Paramythiidae; genus Oreocharis; species Oreocharis arfaki. The sequence goes on along the minus strand of VZRR01010232.1, from coordinate 108,782 downwards.
CTGATTCAACACTATTATTTTAATAGAGACAGCACTTTTCTCTGACAGTGTCAAAGCAGGTTTTCTCCGTGGAGCAGAATTTGTCCCTACAAAGATACTCTGGAAAAACAAATCTCTTCCCAGTGTTCTCAAGCTACCCTTACAGCATGGAAATGTCATTCTTCATCTTTTCATAAACTTTTCTTTTAGAAGTTGGTGCCTGAAATAAAAGGCGTTAAAAGCTATTGGCCCGCTGTAAAAAGTTGCAAAAGAGCTTGGATTGCGCTGGTCTGCGTAACAGGGCTTGAATTGTAATGCTGGACACACAGTTATTAAGACACACCTCATGAGCACAGGAGACCACTCACCTGTTCAAACTTAAAATCCCTGCTTACATATATTGATTCCAAGTGCTGTTTCATTTCCAAGCAGATTTATGCTTGGGTACTTCACCTAATTTCTGTAAACAAAAAGCTAATGGAGAGAAAAAAAGAAAAAGAGCCATAAAGTTATGCCTCTTACTGTATCTCATTTTACTCAGGAAATACTGCATGCACCTTTTTGCATAATAGGGGATTTTCACAGAGGATTTTTTGTAATGGCTTTGCAGTGAAGTTGTGTACAATATGATGTTCAACTTCATAAAGCATTTAGTTACAGCACTGAGCTTGTTTGAGGAACTGAAAGCACACTTATCTATGTATCATTGTGCTGATGCAAATGGCAAAATTTTCCACATGATTAAACATCATTTTCTCAGGGTATTCTGTGTCCAACTGCCTGCTACTCAGTAAATGTTTAGATCAATGCATGGTTAATTCCAAGCCTTGCAAGCCTAAAATCCTCCCATATCTAAATAAACACGTAGGTTTACTCAAGGCCAGAAAAAAAAACAAAAGACTCGGGCAGGATCTGGAAGGAATCAGCTGGGTTGAAAAATACCCACTAATTTTTTAAAAACACACATATGCTTGTGATAATATTTTAAACAGGTTACATTTATGTGTTCCTCTACTTACTCCTTACCAGGAAAGGGTTTCTCTTAGGGACTCTTGGAGCAGAAAGTGCTACCAGTGAATGGTGGAGCCCTGCAGAAAGTGCCATTGACTGACAGCAGTGACGCCCACTGGCACCGCCGGCCCCAGGAGCTGCCAGGAGCTCCCCTGGAGTTGGTCTTCAGCCACCAAGCTGCTCACAAGTCCAGCATCTGTTCTTTGCTTAACATGACTGGGAGCCGTATGGACACAGTCCTCCTCTCTCATTCCTGGGGGCAGATGCCAGCGTGGTCTTATGTCACTTCCAAGAGAAAAAGCCCTGACCTACACAGTGGCCATCAGACAAACCAGGATCCTAAGGAACAGCAGGCTTGGCAAAACATGATAACAATTTTTAGATCATGTGGCAGCCCAAAGAGAAATTTCCCTCGGTAAGTATTGTTGTGATTTCGTATGATTACAGATATGCAGAAAAGCCAGATCAAAATAAACTTACTGAGGATATGCAAAAGTGAAGAGTGCAAAAAGAAGCAATCACTCTGTTCCCATCTCTTACGTCCTCTGCTCCCAAATCCACCAGACCCATACATCCCCAGTTAGAACTGGCAGGGAACTGGAGCTCAGTGCTAGAAGTCACGCAGTCTCCAGCTTCTCTATGAAACTGATGACAAGGGCATCAAATTGATGCTTCTGCCAGAACTGGCCAGAGTACAAAATCTCATTCCTGACCAGATGTCAGGTAGGGCTAACATTCAATCTCCACAAGGCTTGGACAAAAATGTAGGACAGCAGCACAGAGGAGAAAGGGGTTTGGTGAAAAGAACAGATCCCAAGTCTGCAGCCAAAATATTTCAAAGCAACTTCTGCCGAGGAGACACAATCAACAGTTCCAGCTAGAAAGAATGCCGGCTTCAGCACACACAAAAAACCTTCCACTAACATCTCCCAAATGGAAAAGATATTATAAACAACATTCACCTCACTCTCCTCCCTCCCTGTCACAGAAATGACCACGATTCTTTACTACATACCTTCAAAAACAGTCCTTTGCAGATGAAAAGAAATAAAATCTAACCTTAAGAAGTACATTCAGAGACCCCCTTTATGCCACCGCTCTGTGTTATGGAAAAATGAAGGTAAAAATCTGTTGAAAAACATTTCCCTGCTGTATTGTGATTGACATCTGACAGTGCTCAGTGGTGTCCTAACTTGGATGAATTTAAATGACAAGCTTTCCTTTATAAGTAACAGAGCTCCTTTTACAATAGAACAGCACGATTACTTCATGGAAAGGAAAAAAAGGAAGAATCAAAGTTTTTCTTCAAATCCCTGGGGGCACCCCTGACCTGTCACCAGGCTACGACCTTCCCTCGTTAATCTATGCAAATCGGATGACTCTAATTTGTGGCGCCGATTGCTTTGCCACACCTTTAAATTCAGAGATCAGCTACGGGATGATGGCTACATCACACAGAGTTCAGATCACCTTCATGTTGCCAACATTTTTAATGCCACGACAGATGACTTCCCCACCATTCTGGGACAAGGCAGTCCACGCAGCCCTCCAGACTACTTTTTGATTAACATCGAGACAAAAGGCAGTGGTGTTTTGCCTCCTGGTTTGTGATTAGCAGCATTGCTGCTGTAAGCATTCCTAAGCTAGAACCCCTGGGAAGAGTATCAGATCCCAGGTCAAGGCACAGACTGCCAATATCACGGCTTCGCTAACAGTCACCCAATCGCTTTTATGGACATGAAAAAAAAAAAAAAAAGGAGAAAAAAAAAAAAAGGTATTCACTGTAATAAGCACCGGTTCCAACTGAGAGATATTATGTCAAACTCTAAGGCCTGTTTCAAAACTTTCCCCATTCACGTAACTTAATACACTTTGTAAGCCAAAGAGGGCAATATCACAGAAGATGCTCTATGTTCACCTTCCACGTCACACAAAGGCCGTGGAAGCTATTTTGTCTCGGTTCAGTGCAGTATGGGGGTTAAACTTTTTGCTTTAAATTGGGTTCTTGACAAGGATACACTATTTTTTATTTAACCCTAGCCTAACTTATTTTCTCCCTAGCTTAATCCCTTTTCTGCAGCAAGACTTTTGTCTTCACAGTGCTGAAAAAGTGGAGATCTTCATTTACACTGGAAAATGTGTGAGTTATTTCTCTTATCCACATACACATCTTTCCATTCAGAAAGTTGTGAAACCCATTCTCCTGAAAACCCAAAAGCACATGGGAGTATAATTGATACTAAAACATTCCAAGAATTTAATCCGTGCCCTATGTGATCCATCTAACAATACACTCTGAGCAATGATCTTATTTGCTCATACCTTGCAACTCTGACAACACTCAAACCTGTTAACCATCTTTTCAAACAAACTCTGAAGGTTGCCAGTTGTGACAGATTTGGACCAGTGCTGATGGTAACATGGGAGTTAGTTAAAGTGATTTGATAAGCTTGTAGCAGCTTGAGGGGCGGCGTCATTCCAAATAAGTAAACAACATTGTCAACAACATAGCCCATCAATAAATGCAGCCTCTATCTCACACAGTCATTATTAAAATAAAAAAAAATATATAAAAATATAGAAAATCAGAAAGAAAGGCAGGAAGACAAGGGGGGAAAAAAAAGTTTCTTTGTCTGTAGCCACAAATCAATGACATATAGCATCAGGGTTCACTGAAACACTGACAAATGTGTCAGCCACACTTGTTTTTAGCATTACTGTATTCTTTACAACTATTAGGAAACAAGTACAAGGTTATTATAGGCACAGAGGCTAAACATACAGTGACATGCTTCACAAGCTCACTCATGCTTTGTATCAGAGCTTTCACTTTCTATAGAAGTGGATTATCCCATTTTCTCATGCTGATCCAAGTGATCTCATTACTTACAGAAGAATCCTGGCATACAAGGATTGCTCTGCCAACAATCACTTACAACATCCCAGCAGACTCTATTTTTAAAGAAAAACTATCATATTTTTCTTCTAATGGCTCTTCTACTGAAGAAAAAAAAAATTAAAAACTGAAAACAGCTTCCACAGGGATTTCAGCCTTAGTCACTGGGGAGGCCAAATGCAATTATGGATCCAATACTTTTAACAGCTCCCGCTCTGATGGCCAATAAGCAGTTTGGTATTCCCCTGTCTCCATCCCCTAAGTAAATTGCTATATATATATATGTGTACACCCATTGGCAGGCTGCCAGAGACTTTGGAGGCTCTGCACCACAAACATGCTCAGTGACTCCCGGCCATCTGGTGAGCTGGCTGGATCCCCACTCCAGAATCCGTGTCTTTGGGCAGAACCAGCCCCTAGAGGATCTGGGTACGGGCAAGGAGCATTTTAAGGGATAGGCTGCCTGTGCTGATTGACAAGTGGCCCATTCCTCTGCTCCATCCTCAAGAGCTTTTATCAGAAAGTGGATCCCAAAGGTCCTCCAGCATCTCATAATATACAGAAGCTCTTTCCATAAGGTAGGACTCACCATAGCAGACCTCAAGAAGAGACCTGTAAATTAGCTGGGGAAAGTGCTTTAAAATAAACAACAGCTTTCAAAACAAACCCTAAAAGCATCTAGGCCCCTATCCAACAAAACACTTAAATGCTCGTGTGGCTCTAGAGAGGGAAGGCAGCTCACCAAATATGCACAGATGCTTGATAGCCAGAGTCACTTTCCACAGCTCTGCCACAGGCTCATCTGTAACCTTGTGCAAGGGATTTGAGCCCTGCCCTGCCATGCTTCATTTCCTCCAGCTGTAAAACTGGGAAAGTCATCCTGAGTTTCATCCTTGAGAATGTTGTCTTATGTATATTGGGTGTTTATCCAGAGCCAGATATTGAGGTGATGGATTACATAGAGGTGCTTACACATTTAACTACGTACATCCAGATCTCCCACCCAACACACTGAGTAGACCCTTTGAATTTCATTGAAATTTCCCTTGTAAGCAAAGGTTTTCTAGATCTTTAACTCTTGCAGGACACTGAGTATCATGGTTTAAACTGGCAAGGGCAAAAAAAATTCTATCCTGCTTTCACTAATGGGAAATACAAAAATTCTGCCAATGTCCATTTAGGATGTTATGGTGTGGCTCAGATCTAGGCTCAGAGGAATTAGTTTCTTGACTTCAATTCAAGGGCCTTTTCACTAAGGAAACAAACCATTTTGGTTTGCCTCCCTTTTTTCAGATGCATATGAAGTCCTTATCATATATTCACATATTAGAGGGAGAATGATCCTGTGACATTTAAGAAATAACAACTTGGAAAAAACTTCCTGCAGTGTTGATTAACACCCAGAGAGGAAAATGTAGTGGATAGGGAACTGTACAGTGATTTAGGAGATATGGGATGTAGAAAAGAATCCCAGCTTAAACACAGACTTCTTTGGAGAATTGGTTTCATCTCTCCTGTAAAATCTCAAGAAAACAGCAAGTCATTACCTCAGAGGGGACATAATCCATTAAAATATCTCAGGTAGACTTGAAATAACAGGGGTTTCATCCATGATACTCTTTTTCTTTTCCCAATTTGCAGCTTATCCAAACTCCATTGATTCCTAAACCTCTGCCCAGACTGGTATTAAAATCACCTTGGCAGTGCAACTCTAGGATAAAGACATCTGCTAATTCAGAAAGAGCATGGAGGCTGCCGATGCTGTGAGAGATTGCTGACCCTGAACAGGGTGATACATTGGCCTAGGATAGTTCAGGAAAAGCAGAACTCCACAGTTGCCTTTTTCAGTCCAGCTAAAGCAACTTCCCAACAGCAACCATGGGGAGACAGAAGCACTCAGGAAAAGCCATCCGCGCAACCGAGCAATTCTGCCTTACTGTTGCCAAGAACTACTAGAAAAGAGGCAAAACTTACCATCACAGACCAGAGCAACAATGCCTGTTTCCTGTAATTAAATGATTAGTCCCACTTCCAAGCTGAGACTGGAGCCAGAGCACTCACATGGCCCATGCAGTTCCAGAGGGGCTCCGTGTGGAGACCACTGTGCTCATGGCCCTCAGAGAGAGCAGGTGAAGGGCTGCGTTTCACGGGAAGCCACAGTTAGAAACCATCCAACTGCAACTGCATCAGGTGCTGCTGCAACCTGCACGTTGGAAAAGGTTTCAGTTCAAGCAGTGGTGATTAATTCACCTGAAGCTGTGTTCCTGCCCCTCCCATGGCATCCATGCACATCTTGCCTCTGAAATAACAAGGGGTTAAGATTTGCCACGAATGCACCACCTACATTTTTAAGGCTATAAAAATGGGATGCTTACACTTTTCCTAACCCCTTGCCAATGACCAGAGCCATATGTAAATTTCACACAGTAGTATTTAGTAGCATAATTAATCCCTACTTTATGCTATGAGTAATATTTCCTATTCCCGACCCTGCAACGTCCTTTAAGAAGATCCATGTTCCAATTAGACTAGCCCATCGGCACTCTTTTAATGAGCAGATTAATCATTCAGATGGGTACAATGGTGTCATCACAGGTTTTAAATATGATAATCTACATCCTAATGGTGCTGCAAAAGCCTTGGCTCACAGCAAAAAAAGGTAGGCAAAAACTGGTGATACTTTCTTTTTTGCTCTCTTTCATTTTCCATATGACTCAAGACATGAGAATTCTTGAGTGAGGCAGAAAGTGCAGCAAGAGGCAGCTGGGAGAGAGGGGCTGCAGAGCAGTGTGGTAATTCAGGTGCAATAATTGTTTTGCAAGGGTAGAGAGATCTTCTGGTCCCTGGAAAACCTTCTGTCAGTAGCAGAAAAAGTTTCAGGTCTGCCTTGTCAGCCTAACAGATCAACTCTGCCCTTACAGCCTTTTCTCAACACTTATTTAAAACACATCTAAAATGTGAGACTGTCATTCAGAAATTCATTTCATTTTAATAATAATAGAGGTCTTTTCAGATCATGCCAACTTCACCATTTGCAAAAGGCAGACTGGATATTTTTAAAGCCAAATAGAACCTATTGTATTTATTTAAAGCGGGAAAAAAAGAATAAAGACAAAAAATACTTTCAGACTGCATCATATGGGCTCAATTCCATGGAAGCTGGTGTAGATACTCCTGCTCACATGGAGTGAAAAGGCTCCTAAAAATACCTTCAAACTAGCAGTGCCAGAATTATAAGCCAGGGCCATCCTCCATCTCTACTCTAAGTACAACACTTAAAAATATGGGCTGCACCACCCCTTAATTGTGGGTTTCTACTTAGCAACAGGTAGAATTTTCATCTGCTTTTCCATCTCTCGAGCCTGTGCTATTAAGACAAACCCCGCAGAACAGCAGCTCCTTTGCAGACACACTGCATTGATTTACACTGTGATTGATTTTGATGCAGCCAAAAGAGAACCAGCAGCTCCCAATTCAGGCCAAGGTTGTGTTTTAAACCCAGCAAGAAAAGGGTAGTGGTGGATACTTGTCCATGAAAAAGTTAACTGCCAACCATGATCCATTTCTGAGCACTGTCCTCTGGTAAACAGTCCCCATGAAGTCACGACCAAAGTCTGAGTAATTCTTTCATCACTGTCTGAGGATGAACTGAGTAAGGGATATAAAATTTGGACTTACCCTTAATGTGCCCACACACAGTCTATGGCAGAAGGCAACTAAATTCCTCCTCAAGATGTCTGAACTTCATTAAAACATGTTTCTGCGACAAAGGAGTCTTTATTTCTTATCATTAAAGTGAAATCTCTTCCTCAGCAGCCAAAATCTACCCTCCAAAGTCACTGTCAACAGTGTGATTGTATTTTCAAATCACATTTTTCAGCTAATTGCTGTCCAAAGCCTCCTTGTTTTACTCAGATATGTAACTGTAGGAATCAGTCATGCTACTCACTCAATTAAATTGTATCCTTCTTGGCCCTTCATCTTTTAGGATCTGATCCAGCTCTCCTTGAATACAGAGACGACTGGAGCAGAGCCATTTTGTATAAAGACAGCAGAGGATTTGCTATTTCAGTCAGGTGTTCAGGTGTATTTCCTGAACTCCGTCTGAAATTGCCTGCTCGAGATAGGCTGATGCAGAGAACTCTTTGCATACAGAAGGAAGCACTGAAATTATAAAAAGCTGTCTTGTGACCAGGTACTTGCTGGGCTAGGAGACATTATTCTTACTAATGCACCTTTGCTAATGTCCACATCACAAGGATATTCTTTTTTTTAGCATAACACTAATGTTAGTTGTCCATTATGGTATCAGGAGTCATAATGGCCAAGGAATCCCTACAGTGAAAGAGCAAAAAGAACATTCAGAAATAAACTCCTACATTGGTTATGAGAATATTGCTGTGGCAAAATGTTTTTATTATTATTTAATTTTTTTTTCCCTTCAGTGCATTAATTTCTGCTCATTTTGCAAATTTGGTGAATCATTCACAAGGCAGCACTTCAGAAGCACTTAGGAAGAGCAGCCTCAAACCTCAGATGGTTCCTGTGACACTCCTCTTACAGATATTCCTCTTACAGATATTCCCCCACGCTCACCCTGGCTGGCTTTTCTGCAGCAAGTGTATTCTCTGCATCTGACACGAGGATCTGATTGTGGCTGTCACTCTTTGCTGAGGCTTTAACTAACACTATCTGTGCAACTCTAGAAACCACATCAAATTGCAGTTTTTCCTGATTTTATTCCAATTTGCATAATAGGTCACCGTTAGCACACTGTGCTGAAGGAGAAACAGCTCAACTGAAATCTACCTTGAATGTTGCCATTAAAATGTGCTCCATTTTTTCCCTCGGCTCTCACTCCTGTCAGCCCACTAGTGAATTAAGGAAATACATATGTAAACAACTATAAAATTGCAAAAAATAATTATAAAATTAGTTCTAGATGCATAATCCAGCGTGATTCATGTTATGTTCCCACCGTGATCCCAGTTCCAGAAGAGTTAATCAACCATAGCAACCTTCTAATCAGAGCAGTGAACTAATGATCCTATTTCTGAGTAATACCAGCCAGATAAGGCTCTCAAAAGGTAGTTAACATCACTTTGGTGGAAAGGCATGACAAGTGCAAGTTCTAGCAGTGAGTAATGCATCATTCATGCCCCCTCTCGTTCTGACATTTTAACGTTATCTTGTTTTACTGTGTCGGCCTAACACTGCCACTGCTGGCAAATTAAACTGTGAACTTACAAAGTGGGTGGCAATAAATACAAATTATGAGAGTTCAAAAGATGTCCCTGGAGGTGTACTGCCAGACATGGAATGTCTCTGGCTTTTCTGTCACATAGTAATAGACAAGACAAAGTGTAGCATGAGCTGAAAAAAAGAATTAACTACATCATGGTGAAAAATGAGAGGAAAATGGAAAAGAAAAAGAGGGGGAAAAAAGGAAAGCCAAATAAAAGGGAGATGTAAAGGCAGGGCAGGAACGAACAAAAGAGCATACCTTTGGAATATAAAACATAACTATTTCAACTTGTAGAACAAAAAGTTATGTAAATTAGGGATTGAGAAATGCCTCTTGGAAACATCGACCAACTATAAAATGTTGTCAGTGTTATTACAAAAGTAAACATCTCCTCCTGAAGAAACTGCCACACAAAAACAGCAGCAGTATGACGTTGCAGCATTTGTATCTCTAGCAGAAATTCAGAATATCCCACTTACCCACGCTAACAAAGATTCCACATTCTGCATTGACTTAAATACGTGGGGCAAAACCCTGCCCTCATTGTCAGGAGGGAAAAAAAATGAGAGAAACTGCCTGAGGTGACAACAAGGAAATCAGAAAAAGGCTCCTTGCACAGCCTTATCCCCAGCCTTTTCTATTTTGTGTAGGGAGATAAGAGGGGCAGTGAGGTTCCCCTCAGACCCCCCAACTCTCAGGAGGCTGGTGACCTGCCCAGCCCCCCAAGCCACGACCCAACGCACACTGCAGCAGTTGTGCTGCAGATTTACCACAGACAAAACAGAGAAAGTTAACATTTCTTCCTTCCCACGGGAAGATAAAACTTTCCATGCTATTAATGGGGTCAGAAAAAACCTGATTTTTAATATACCCAAGCCATGAAGCTTATTCAACTTGGTCTAACACCGCTAATGAATCTTATAAAACATTTTATCTCCCCCGCCCATGTTCACAAACCACTCACATGAGGCTTGAAAATCACAATAATATCTTCCCAAAGTGCAGATATCACTCACACCATATGCAGCACAACTCTTTATTTTTCCCTATAAACTATTGGTTTCATTGAAACTCATTAGCATCACCTGTGTTAATTACACTAGCAAACCAATCAACGGCTCCTTCTTAATTAGGTTTTCTTTATTAAAGCCGGAAATTACCAAGGAGACAAAAGTCAACTGGGGAAATTATGTGAAAAGGAGTGTTTATGCCAAATTACCATACAAAATATAATAAGGAAAGGAAACTCAGTTTGTTTACAGGAATAACAAACAATATTAATTTTCAAGGTCACTGGCACAATTATTAATTACCTGCCTTACATTTTATTGTGATAGTTTAGTCTGCAGAGGCAGGAGTAGCTTCTAAAAAGCCCTTTGGAGTGTGGCTGCTCTGCATTTCAGCTGCCGCGGTCGCTGCCGATGACGCGAGCGGTGTTTAAGGAAGTTGCTTTCATGAGCATTTCCCAGATGGGCTGGCGCGATGGAAACTCTGTCAGGTACATAAAACCCTTTGTGGTTTGGCTGCTGCCTCCCTCAGAGAGGTCCCATGGGAAGGGAGAATGCAGCCAGCGAAATCCAGGTTGCCCGTTCCCGGTGGAAGGCGTTTCGGGATCCAAGGACAAACCATGAGAAGTGCTCCTGCTACTGATCCTTAGACCTCACAGAGATGCCATTCCCCCTCCTTTACACCCCCTGGTACCAGTTAAAATGACTCCCACCGCTTCAGGGAACAGAGCTGGCATGGGCTGAAACAAATCCCGCTCAGCATTACTGTTTTATGATGTTCAGGGGGGAACAGAAATTGACCCTTCTACAGAGGAAACCTGCTGGCATACCCAGCTTCTTCCCCTCCAGTGCCTGGAAAATGCTACCAGGCTTTGTTTGTGGGTCCAAAGCCAGACTCAACAGCCTCCTGCTCACTCTGGTTGGCATTGGGTTGGTGCCAAGATGAGGTCAGGGTGCTGGGCCACAGAGCAAATGCTGTGGCTGTTACTGTAGGAAGTTTGCCAGATGCTTTCTCTGCCCATGCCCACCTACCACGAGAGTCCCTTTTGAGTGCTCCTCACCACACTGTGCCTTCTTTTCAATTTCCTATGTGCCCACAGGAACACAGGCTCACACATTACTGCAGCTTCTCTGCAGCTCCACAGCTCTACCAGGATCCCCAAAGAATGCTTGGATAGCACCACCAACGCAGTTGTCTCCAAATTAACCACCTGGCAACTGAATGGACTGAATCCTCAGCTGACCAATATGAAAGCCAAAGCCTGAGCTGCATCCCTGACCAAATCTGTCAAAGGAACCTACTGAAATAAATAAGCCGTTCACGAACTGCAGATTATCTGCTGTTAGTTTACCTGGAAATCCACCTCAGCAATTGATTATTTCGAAGTTACTCAGTGTGCTGCACAACAGTTCAGTTCAGCTTTCCAAAAATGAACTGACTATTCCAGCCTTGCACTGGTTGATATATCTACAGCTTTACAAAACTTCATTTTGGAAGCTCCTTTCTAATTCCGTAAAAACTCAGAGCCTGCATCCTCCTCCTCCTCCTCACGTTTCCTAAATGGCTGTGAACAGGTCCTTTTGAATCTGACAGCAGTTAGTTCAAGTAACTTGCACACATGCTGCTCTTACATTATGTCAGATGTTTATTCTGTTGTTTTGTGATTTCTTCTACACTGATTGGAAAACTGTACCTAATTTTTAATTAAACCTTTGTATTCTGTTCTGGTATTTTGGTGCCTGCATCCTCAGTTAATCATCCATCAGCTCTTTTCAGTCCTGCTAACGCTTGCATTTGGAAAGAATAATATTCTGTAGTTTTACAAATATCCAACACCCTTGAAAAAAGCTAGTAAAAAAACCTAGTTATCTTCCCAGAACAACTCTCCCTTAACCCAGTTATCAATTATACCATCAACATCTCAGTCTGCAATAAGTCCATTTATTAACTTTCAAATGCACATACCTTAGCTTTATTGCACAGATCTATTACATAATGGGCAATCATCTCATTTCACAGACAGTTGCTTGTAAACTAAGGTAATGTGGTTTTCCCCTGAGTTATTCTTGTATGGATTATGGGATTTATCTGTATTTTTCCGTGTGTTGGTCTTACACTTCGCAGTCCTCGTTATGGCACCAGGGAAGGTGCAGCAGTCACCAGCACCAGGACACCTGCAGCATCTGCTCTCTGCTTGGAAAGCATCTGCCACACTGGGACCTCAGTGCTCATCTGGGCTCCCAAGTGCCACCATAGTACAAATATTTCACTTTCTCCAACTTCTTTGCAAATTCCACTCCATTCTATCAAAATTTGGAAGTGTTAACCCCCCTTCTCTCCATCTCTCCAAAGACTTGCTCCAAACTGACAGTTCCTCTGATCCTTTCCCTTTGTTTCCTCACTAAAATAGATAATGAAGATGTGACACAGATTCAAGAGGGCTGGTGAGACACTGGGTTACCTCCTAACCTCAGCCAGCTGATGGAGGAAAGGAAATGCTTGTACAGAGACCCAGGTGTGACTCTCCAGAAAGCCCTGTCTAAACCATAGTGCTCACACAAGGGAATGGGGACGACTGGGAGGGAAGTGGCTTCCCTGAAGGTCTCTGCATAATTGAGGGCATCTCACACAGTCCTTGGCAGGAGTTTCGTCCTCTCCCCACTGCCTGGGAGCATTTCCCCTCAGCTCATCTCAGTCCCTCCCCTGACACACTGGCTCTAATGAAAGCAACACCTAGAATCTGCATTCGAATCACATTTTCTGGTTCAGTCAGAAGACATATCCATCCCTGCTTTGATCTTCACAACGGGCTGCTGGAGAAGAGGCACCCTCCAGTCATTCCCTGAATCTTCCTGGATTTCAGAGTACAAGAATAACATGGTCTGCATATGCCAAGGAACTGCTGGAAGAGCCCCCCAGCTGAACATGCAAACTCTGGAAAAAGTTATGGGGGCTCTCCACACCCTGGTCTTATGAGGGAATCATTTTTCAATGCAGAGAAGTCCCTACTCGGCCTCTTCCACTCAGGGAATGCCAAAAATAATCTGGAGGTGTTGCCTGTGACATCACCTGCTGTACCAAGCCCTTGCAAGGTAGGTAATGTCATGGAATGTGACAAGACTCTCCCCAAAAAAGAATGGATGGTTTTAGAAAATCATATTGCACACTAAAGGTGGAGTTTCCCACCTGTGTATCATTTAAGCCAGACTACCATATTCTGTTTTAAAAAGAGACAGGCATGTGAAAATGTTTATTTCATTTGTATTAGGAGGAAAAAATAGCCCAGGAAAAAAGAAAATCCCCTATGCTAGAAATGCATCACAGTTGCAACAATTCAAGAATGAGTATTTAAAAGACAATTTTTTTAAGAAGTATATGATTTCCCTGATAAACCATAATGGCTCTTTAGAGCCCATCATGGTCTACTATAAAAAAAATCATATTTAAACCACTTCTAAAATATGTGTTATAAAGATTTTTTTTAAATGAAAATTATTTACCCGGAAGACCATAATGGATCTGAAATGTACTTTGTAAATCTGTAGGCAGGGACTTTTTTTGTTAAAAAGGATTTTTTTTTTTCTTGGCCCAAGAGATCTTGAACAGCTTCTATGGAACTATCAGGATTTATTGTTTTAATAGGGCTGAAATGAAGTTTAGAACATGCACACACAGCAGCAATGTTTTCCAGACAAAAATGAGAAGAAGAAAAAAGTAAAAAAGGCAATAGAAGCAGAAGGAGGGAAGGAAATGGAAGAGGGAGATGAGGGGAAGGAAAACTGCCCACACAACTAAGATGCTGAGGCACAGAAGATCCACAGTCACGGTAGCAGATGCAGAGAAGGGGAGGTCTAGAATTTCCAGGAAAATGGGAGGAGAAAGTCTTTCTCAGCTCAAGGGAAAGCACTGCTCCCACAGACTGCAGCATTGCAACATGCCAGCTTTGAAGGAAATAAAGTGGAAGAAAGGAAACATTGCTTTGGCTGAGCAGGAGCTGCAGAGCTCACAGCAACCCCAGGTAAATACTGGAAATGCTTCTACAGCAGCATCCCGGGGTCCAACAGCACGGGCTGTTTGCAGAGTCTGCTCCTGGGTGCCTATCAGGCAAACCCAGCCCACACACTGGTCCTGACTGCAGAGAAACAACCTGAGAGGAGAAATGGGAACAGCCAGAGTGAAGCAACATGGCCAACATCCCTCCTGTGCCCGAGCAAAACCATCAGAAGCCACCTCAGAGCCACACCAGGTGGGTGGAGAGCCAGGGCAGCCCATCCATGCCAGCGGGAAGAGTCTGGGTCTCACTCTCCAGAAACGTCCTCCGGGTGATAAAGAACAATTACAACAACACTTCCATGGTGCCTCAGAGTGCAGTGCCAGAGACATGAACCAGCCCATCTTCCGAGGCAAACCCTCAGGAGGGAATTAGGAAGGGGATAAAGGCCCTCAATGAACAACCAGCTGTGGCTGCACAAAACACCCTGCAGCAAACAGCAAGGTCTACACGAGTGCACAAACACACCAGCACATACACACACATCACCCTTCCTGGGAGCCAGAGTCAGTGCTACTACATGACTCTGAGGCACTACTTCTGATTTTTGTTATCCCAGCACTTTAATTCTGACTTGGGAAGAAAATACTGTGCCTGGAATGATACTCTGGGACCAGGAGCCAACTATTTCGGTACAGGTGTATCAGACTCTACTTGAAACAGACCTCATCCAATGCAGCCTTTCAGTGGGAAAACCAGCTTTGCCCTGTCAGAAAAGTCAAAAATCAAAACTCCCAGGAGCTGCTGGCCTGCACCATGCAAAACTCCACCGCTCAGCCACACCGAGGTAATTCTTGAGCTGCAGGTGGAAAGTGCCCACAACTGCCTGCGACTAGAGCAGAGGCTCAGCCTCTGAACCAACTCTAGGGCAATTCTAAAATGTTAGCTGCCATCCTTGCTTATTTTTCTGTAATAATTGGAAAAAAGTACCAACTAAAAGCCAGCAAACAGGGTTTGTCCCCAGTCATGTAAATACATCATCAAATCACAATGTCTGCTGATACTGCAAAGGGCATTAGTTTAACTAAACAAATGCCTAGCACAACACATTTAAATTCTTTTAATCTATGTCTAAAAGATATTTAAAGAGAAAGACAGGACAGTTCTTGAACTTTTTTCATGCAATCTTTGGTACCTTCTGTGTTAGATATCCATAACTCACTGTATTAAGAATTTCTGTGCCTGATCTTCTTTTGATGTTCGTGCATTGCCACAGGTGAGAAGGAAGTCTACACTGGTGGACACGACCCTGCTGGAGTCAGTGAAAATGTGTGTGCACAGGAGGAGTCCAGCTTGTCTTCCCAGGAGAGCCTCCCAGTCACAGGCTGGATGTAGCAATGATGGGGTGATTTTCCCTGGTGGGTGCCAAGCAGAAGCTCAGACTGCATCGCCAGTGTTCTCTTTGGACTGCAATTCCCTACACCTACAGGTCAGGATACCTGGTGTTAGTGGGTGAAGCTGGGAGAGCTCCACACCTGGAGGCCCTCACTCCTCAGGGAATGGGGGATGCACGTCTGTGGAGAGGAGACTTCTTAGGCCACTTGCAAAAATCTGCCTTAAACTCAAAACGGATAACTTCTGTCACCAGTCTTCCCCCTAACACTTCAAGAGCTTAAAATACACTTTGAGGAAGGTTTCAAACAGTTTTTTCCCCTCAAATCTGTCTACGCTTCTTCACCGTGGATTCCAGAGGGATGACCTGGATTTCCTTGCACACTCTAAAACCAAATTATATCAGTCCCAATTAGGTCATCTGATAGCTGCACCTGCAGCTCAGGACTGCAAAATTCCTCCCCCTATGTCTCTCCCTACAGTTCAGACAGGGCAGGGAAACCTTCTGTGTTGCTGCAACTGCTATCAAACCAGAGAACACAGCCTAAAAATACAATTATAATTGCAATGCCAAAAGCAAGCCAGTCAATATCTTCAAGATTCTAATAGTTTCAAGCACTATTACCTTAACGGTCTCACATCACAGTGCTGATTAAAGAAACATTTTGTCTTTTTATCTGTATTCAATGGAGAGCGTAATCACCGGAGTGTAGAGAGCTAAAATATTTATTAGGATGTATACAGCTCGGGTCAGGCAGCGAAAGGCGACGTTCCAGCAGTGAGCTGCAACCCAGCTTGGAGTCTAAGTCACAGATCCATCCCATCATCTCCTTGGGATCATCTGCTGCACACAGGACAAGCTTCAGAGTGAGTTCTGCTCCCGCTCTGCCCCTCTGAAAAACCTCACGGGAAGATCCCCCTCAGGGGCTTTAATGGGCAGCATCACTCAAGGAACAGGTATTTCTATTCAGCTAAGTCAACGAGACCTACGCATGGAGATGGGATACAAATCAGCTTCAAGTATGGAAAATACGTGTTTGGGGGCTTTTTTTTTTTCAAAATTGAATGAGCAAATTTGCCTTCACTGACAGTAGCACTGTTCTTTATCTAGAATTAAGGGAAAAAAAATTAAAGAGGCTAAGCCCCCATTCTTGTCCTGATAAATTTGTTTTCTCTTTTTGCCTAATTGCTAAACAATAAATCCACACACACTCTATTATCCATAGCCTACTGCAATATTCCTCAGGGCACATGATCAGCAATCAGAAAGCTTGAAAGATGGCCAACATAATCTTAAATATCCCAGTGTATTACCAAATCAGTATTTCAAATTTAGTGGACATACTCAGATATGTTTTCCTCTCCGCAAGAGGCTTCATGTAAGTGGCAAACAAGATACAGAAGATCGATTATTTAGCATAATTGCACAATCTAATTGTATGGATTTTAAATGGAACAGGAGGAGAAAGATTAAAATCATACAGCACAGCAGTATACTTTCACAGAGTGCATGAAATAGATTTTCCCCAATTAGCAGAACAATGGAAATATTTACTGTCAATCCAGTGAAGATATTCTGAAACAAGAGTCAAACAACATCCAGATCTGCACAGGGCAGGAGCAAATAATTTCATCACTAATGGGGAAAACAACCCAAACCACCCAAAGCATTGAAAACTTACACATTCTACTCAAAAAGCCACGTTCCTGTGGTGCTGCTTCATTTCAGAACCGGATTTGGGGAATTTACGAACAACCTATGCTGACTTCCCAAAGCAAGCACCACATCCACATGAGCGGGTGAGTTTTAGACCCATCTGAGCACACTGCGCCTTTCACCATCACTCACCAAAACCTGGACCACGCCTGCACATCCTGCAGATCAACCAGGGGAGTGGAGGGAGCTCCCCTGTCTCAAAAATTAAGTGCAGGCGCTAACCTTGTCATACTCCCCGGGCAGACAAAGGCGGCGTGGCTCTGCTCAGCCGTACCACGGGTTAACTGGCATTTCTAATACTTTTCACCTAGCCCGGCTTGACAGATGCCTAACCTTCGCCGGGAGTGGAGACAGCCTGATGGGCCCTGGCCATACAGGGGGAAAATTTTTGATGCTTCCCACTTATGACATGATTGATTTTCTTTCAGCGGCCCTTCACTTTTGGCTGTGGCGAGGGCTGCCTGCCCGAGCCCCCGCGC